>JAPYYV010009675.1:1357-13146 GCA_030522625.1 Copidosoma aretas | reverse complement strand
TTACAAACTTCTCCAGTAAGGCGATCTCTTTCTGTAAAGGACCAAAAACATGCGTTTGTATCAATCTGAACGTATTTTTAAATATTCATGATTTTTTTTTCGAAATCGGCGAATTTTAACAAAAATGTGCAAGAAACATTTCTTACTTAGAATTATAAGAAGTATACGATATGATTTTTTAAAAATAAATTCCGTTAATATTTCGGAATTCGGCTGCCATATTGGATTCGGCATTTTGAATTTTTTAAAAGACCAGATAACATTCGAAAGCCTATGATCATACGAACATTTTGAGCCCAGAAGGAATTTTCTAGATTGCGTTGGATTTTGGCCATTGAGTTGTCCCGGTTGACGTGGAATGTCCGATATATAGGTATACTTTAGCAGACAGTTGGTTGCTGCTTTTCAGATCGCTGCTGCTCAGTAATCGGTACTCTCGGTAGCAGTCACTCGACTGGTGTTGCCACAAAGACACAAATACTATGCTCGTGACCATCGCATTTCTGTTGACACTGATGTACGGCGGTAATTTCAAACTAAAAGCATCAAATAAAGTAACTGAAAAGCAAAGTATTTTAAACTAAATGAATCAAATAAAGTAACTGAAAAGCAAAGTATTAATCACGATAGCACAATATTGTTAGAAGTTGATCAACCAAACAAATTTTTATTTGTGTGACCATCAAAGTTAGAGTGAAAAAACAAAACCTAACGCATGTAACTCGCATATTACTAAAATAATAAAACACACCAATCTCGATTAAATTGGGTATTTCCATGAAAACTTATATTTTGTCCATTATCAAAAAATATTTAAAACGTATATTTTGTCTTTTTCCTACGAACAAAAAATGACGGAGATAGAGCATATACAAGTTCAAGAGTGGGGACTCATGCCGTCATAAAGATATAAAATTTTGTATCTTGATGACGTTGTTAGCCTCCACTCCTGAACTTGTATGTGCTCCATGGCCGTCATATTTTGTTTGTATAAAAAAGAGGAAAAATATGTCGGATATTTTTTTATTTTCTACCTGACGGATCAAAAAAAATTTTTTACGCGAGAATCAAATTGCAAGTAAATGTGCATTTTTAATCGAATTACTGTCGTACGACAAGAAACAGAATAGAATAACAGTATTATACCACTAAACCCCTACCCTCCTATTTTTTCCGTGTCAATTAATTTGTATTACTTGGTAATATGATAACAGAGAACGTATTAAATTTACAGCGGGATATTCGATTCCGAATTCAAGTTATGAGCACATGGGCTCCGGCCTACCGCGCGATTTGGCCAAGATCACTTCGGAAAATCGGCTGGAAAACCCCCGCCCTGCATTTTTATCCTGGCGAATAGATTTTTTATGAGTTGTTTATATAGTAATAAACAACGCTTAAAATTTACAGCGGGGTGTTCGATTCCGAATTCAAGTTATGAGCACTTGGGCTCGGGCTTAACGTGTGATCTGGCTAAGATGGATCGGAAAATCGTCTGGAAAACCCCCGCCCTGCGTTTTTATCCTCGTAAAAAGATGTTTTATTAGTTGTTTATATAGTAGTCAAGCACGTATTGAATTTACAGCAGGGTATTCGGTTCCGAATTCAAGTTATGAGCACTTTGGCTCGGGCTTACCGTGTGATCTGGCCAAGATCACTTCGGAAAATCGGCTGGAAAACGCCCGCCCTGCGTTTTTATCCTGGCGAATAGATGGTTTATTCGTTGTTTATATTTTAATAAACAACGTATTAAATTTACAGCGGGATATTCGTTTCCTAATTCAAGTTATAAGCACTTGGGCTCGCGCTTACCGTGTGATCTGGCTCAGATGGATCGGAAAATCGGCTAGAAAACCCCCGCCCTGCGTTTTTATCCTCGCAAATTGATTTTTTATTAGTTGTTTATATAGTAATCGAGCTTGTAACGAATTTACAGCAGGGTATTCGGTTCCGAATTTAAGTTATGAGCACTTGGGCTCGGGCTTACCGTGTGATCTGGCCAAGATCACTTTGTAAATTGGCTGGAAAACCCCCGCCCTGCATTTTTATCCTGGCGAATAGATTTTTTATTAGTTGTTTATATAGTAATAAACAACGTTTAAAATTTACAGCGGGTTATTCGATTCCAAATTCATGTTATGAGCACTTGGGCTCGGGCTTACCGCGCGATTTGGCCATGATCACATCGGAAAATCGGCTGGAAAACCTCGGTTTTTCGTTTTTATTGTGGCAAATAGATTTTTATTAGTTGTTTATATAGTAATAAGAAACTTATCGAATTTACAGCGGGGTATTCGGGTCCAATAATAAGTTATAAGTTCTTCGGCTCAGGCGCATCCGTCATTTTAGCGAGTATTTGTAGGCGGTTTAGTAGGATTATTGTTTAAATGTTTGACTTTATTATTGTTTTTTGTTTGATAAACAATTCAATATTTTAATAGTTGAAAGCTGTATTTGAATTTTCTTTAGTATTATTATATATATATAGCCTTCTTATAGCTAGCACAAGCTTTCTGTAGGTTATACGGCATGAGGGCTTAATGCTGCTTGTCCACCGAGTACCAGCAGTCTGTTGTGTGGATCCTTAGAGCATATACTACTGGAGGCAGCATATAATGGGAGAAAGGTGTCGTCAAGCTAGAGGAGCAGACTTGAAGTAGCATGACATGCTTTTTCTCTCTGATTGCTCTGTTATCCGTTATATCTGCATACACGGGTGTTCTGTAGCCAATCAACGCACGGCCAGAGAGAGAAAGCATGTCATGCTACTTCGAGTCTGCTCCTCTAGCTTTGCGACACCTTTCTCCCATTGAATGCTGCCTCCAGTATTATATGCTCTAAGTGTGGATCATCTAATTTGTTAACTGTGTTTCCCTTAACATTATATATAGCCTTCTGCCGTTCTTTATTACTATTTTTTTTTTAATTTTGGTTTTTTGATTTTCGAAATTTTGTTCTGCGCGCTGGGACTGCCCTGGTCGGATGCACATAGGGGCTATTCCTATTTTTCTACCGAGGGTGTACCAGGGTTGCAAAAGTGCCCAAGGTAAGAAAAAGTATTTGCATCAGTTGTCCGTTGTTAATTTCAGTGACACGGTACCGATTTTCACGTGTAGGCCCGGAAAAAAAAACAAAATTCTTAATGAGTATTCTCTCATGTAAAACACAACTGCAAATATAGGGGGTGAATATAAAAATAGGTATTAATTCTGACTGTTTAAGATTAAAGTATTGATTATTATTTTAAATTCACGCGCGCAACATAGCCAACCTGTACTTGCCCTAACGTCTTATATTGAGTCTATGTTACCAACCATGTAAGGTAAGCAGCGGCTTACTCGGGTTACGCTGGAGCGACCTCTCGTCAGTTCGCGGCGGGTCGTCGAGTAGGGCACCACCGCGCGACACATACCTATTTTTTTGTTTAAAATCACGTGATTGTTAAAGCTATCATACTTACTATTATTTTCTCTTCTTATTCCGTACACTGCGCTTTATTTGCTTTTTGGTATTGTTGTTGATGATTTTATTGTGAAATCCTGTAACCTGCAGTTTTTTGATAAGATAATAAATAACTAAAGCGTTTAGTTCAAGAGTGTTCCTTTCTTTCGATTCCTGCTCATCGAGTTCAACGCTGCTGCGGATATCTGCGATTCATCTAACATTTGGCGCTCGAACAGGGACCTAAGCAAGTATTAGTGCGGTGCTAGACAAAATCCACGTGCGGTATGTGTCGTATGGCCATATTGGCTTTGCTACGCCTTATCGCTGCGATTGTTAAAACTTTGACGACCCCGCGTGCTCGAACGACAAAGTGACCACGGGGATCGCCTTGTGAGAGTGTGTGTACTCACACACCTATAGCGCGAGGCTCGCTCATCAGCCTCTAGTATTGGCTTCTTTTTGCCAACATCTCAACATCATAGTTCTTTCGTGCTCATGCACACTCGTCAAATTCAGGGCTCACCGTTAAGCCCATAGGGTCTTCCGACACTTTGTCGCCTTTTCTCTGCTGATTGTTTCAGAGGCTGCTGCTGTTGCTGGCTTTGAGAGCCACACCGTACGCACACAAAGAGAGCGCTGCTGCTGCTGTTGCTGGCTGCGAGAGCCGCGCTGCACATAATTAGAGAGAGCGTTGCTGCTGCTGTTGCTGGCTACGAGAGCCGCACCGCACGCACCCAACGAGAGCACTGCTGCTGCTGTTGCTGGCTTTGAGAGCCGCACCGCACGCACACAACGAGAGCACTGCTGCTGTTGCTGGCTGCAAAAGCCGCGCTGCACATCATGCTTGAGAGTGCTGCTGCTGCTGTTGCTGGCTTTATGAGCCGCACTGCACACACACAACGAGAGCGCTGCTGCTGCTGTTGCTGGTTACGAGAGTTGATTAATTCATACATAGAGACTTTAAGGTTAAGTTAAGTTATATATCTTGAGTTACTATAGTTCACGCCAGTTGATTATTGTTTGGTAAATTATTGGTCGCTTTAACGATTCAAAATGGAAAAGTTATATAAATCACAGCTTAAACTTTGGTCCCACGTAACCAACTGTTTTGAAAATTTTAAGAAGTTAGGTCATGATAGAATGAGTCCTGGAAGGGCAGAAGCTCTTACAGAAGCTATTGACGATTATACAGCTGAATTTCGTGACAATCATAAGCTAATAGAAAACATTGTCAAAGAGTATGAAACGCTCGTGTACTTTACTTCGGAAATTTTCGAAGAAACTCTCGACATCCATTATCTTGTAAAAGGAGACTTCGGGGAGTACCTATGAAATTTGATTGCTGCTAAAAACGTCCAGAACTCCCCAGGGGGAACAAACCCGACTCCAATCAATGTCGTGATCCAACAGAATAGTGGTTCCTTTCTCTCTAGGATCGAACTTTTTTCTTTTTTAGGAAAATTCTCAGAATGAGAAGGGTTTAGAGATATATTTCGTTCGTCAGTCCATAAAAAGGATGATATTGACAATAAAGTTTAGTTTCATCAACTGCGTACTCATTTGACTGGCGAGGCATTCAAATTAATCAGACACATTAAACTAACTGATGACCAATATCCAGTTACTTGGCAGTCATCAATTAATTATTATGACAGCCAACGTTGCATTGTAAATAGTAACATTGATAGTATATTAAACTGTAAACCTTTGAAGTCCGAAATTGGTATCGAGCTCAAGTGAGTATGCAAGGAGATGTTTAATCCCATGGACTCCTTACAGGCTTTGGGTCGTGATCTGGGTTCTGGTGATCTTTATGTTGCATTGATTGCCAGTAAGTTTGATTCTAGTACAAATATAGACTGGCAGAACCATTTGGAAAGTGCTTCTGATCCACCATCAATTGAAACTTTGAGAAATTTCTTATCTGCCCAGGTCGTCACCTTAGAAGCTAGTGAGAATTTAACTACTAGTGCGAAACCCACATCTAACAAATCACAAAGTAAAACTACTAACATTGCCTTTTATTAGTCCACTACCCCCGAGTCTACAGCTGAACCTAAAACTAAATCTAAAAGGGTAATCTCTTGTGTAGTATATGGTAAGGATCATTCTCTTAACAAATGTGATTAATTTAAGGCTCTTTCATTAGAATCTTGGAACGCCCTAATAGTTAAAGCATACTTATGTTACAATTGCTTAGGGAAACATTTGAAATGGGATTGCAAGTCTAAATGTAAGTGTGCAACGTGTAAAAAAAAAAATCATTCGCTATTGCATAGAGATGAGGTTCCAGCAAGTCATGGCTCCTTTAAGGACACCAATGAAAAGTGCATAGCGATAGACTCTTACCCCGTTTCACAGCATGTCAAGGTTTTGAACTCCAGTCGAACGGGTGTGTTATTAGCTACTCCTCGAGTCACTTTGATCGGTCCAACAGGCATTCGGTTAATGGTTAGAGCCCTAATAAACCAATGCTCCTAGTGCTCGATCATTTCTTAAGCTGTTTGCACCCTCCTTAAGCTCAAGCGTCAAAGATCAAATATACCCATTAAGGCTCGGGGGATTCTATTGTCGGAGTTGCCAAAAGTGTAGTGTCTTTTGGACTGAAACCTAGGTTTACTTCAACGTTCGAGTTGACAGTTGACACCAAGGTATTACCCAGGGTTTCTTCATACAAACCTCCCTTTAAGCAGTTATATTCCAAGTTGACCTTTATTCATAGTTTAGAATTAACCGATCCTCTGATAACCAATCCTGATTCTATTGATCTTATCTTAGGAGCTGATGTACACGCTCGCATTATTGAAGGGTCAATCAAACGAGGAAGGGTTGATCAACCTATTGCTACCTTAGGCGCAGTTGGCCCTTCAGATCATCCCGTATCTTTACATTGTGCTGATGACGATCAACTGTTGCCTTTGTTACAAAGATTTTGGGAAATCGAGGAGCCTCCTCGCAGGAAGCCTTGTCCCCTTACGATGAGTTCTGCGAAAGGCATTTCAATAGTACTTTCTCACGTGACGATTCAGGCCGCTATACGGTTAGGTTACCATTCAAGTCAGACCCTACCGCACTGATTAATGCACGAGTTGACTCCAAGCATCTTTTGTCATCGACAATAAAATTTCTTGATCGTAGATTTATAAACAATCCAGAATTAGGTTCAGCTTACAAGTCTTTCATGAATGAGTACCTAGTGTTACAACACATGACACCTTTCAACCCAAAGGACGACTCTGAATGTTGATACCTTCCTCAGCATGGGGTAATCAAGACCACGAATTCACGCTTTAAGTTACGAACGGTATCTAACGGGTCCGCTAAAACTCAAAATGGCTGTTCGCTAAATGATGTATTACATAAAGGTCAAAATCTTCTTCCAAATCTGTTTGACTTCATTACCCGCTTGAGAAATTATAGATATTCTTTCTCCGCAGATATAGAGAAAATGTTTGGACAGATTTGGGTTGACAAAAGAGATAAGAAGTTTCAGTGTCTCCACTGGCGCTCGCTGCGATCTGCTTCATTAGTTACCTATAATTTAAGGACCATTACCTACGGATTGGCTTGTTTACCTTATCTAGCCTTTAGAGTAATAAAACAATTAGCCCGTGATCATAAGGTCGAGTTTCCTCTGTCTGCCTCGGTTATTGAACATGAAATTTATATGGATGATGTTATATCTGGTGCATACTGTATGTCAGAAGCTAAAAAGATAATAAATCAGTTACTTGGTATAATAAAGGCAGGGGGTTTTACTTTACATAAGTGGGTCACTAATGAAACAGAGCTATTAAAGGACACTCCTCCGACGCTACTTGCTGATACTTCCTCTCTCTGTCTTGGTGATCCATATACCGAAGTGTTAGGGCTTGTTTGGTGTCCGCTCGAAGATTGCCTTGGGTATAAGGTAAAATCAAACCCGTTAAGAACTGTTTGGACAAAAAGGTCTGTTTTATCTCAAATTGCTCGATTGTACGATCCTTTAGGTACGTTAGCTCCAGTTACAGTGTTTGTAAAAATTTCAATACAAACATTATGGTTGATGAAGTTGAGCTGGGACACTGAAATACCAAAGGATGACTTAGGTCAGTGGTTAAAATGGTTTAGTGACGCGTTCAAGTTAAGATCCCTCGTTGGAATCGTTTTACTCCAATGGTGCAGTTTGTCGAGTTACATGGGTATGCAGACGCTTCCAAGGTAGCATATGCCGCAGTGATATACACTCGAGTGGTACAAAATAAAGAGGTATATGTAGTGCTTTAAATCGCTAAAACTAAGGTGGCCCCTATCAAGACATTGAGCATCCCACGATTAGAGCTATGTGGTGCTTAATTATTGTCTAAGTTAGCTCATCATTACACACAAACCTTAAAA
Source organism: Copidosoma aretas (assembly GCA_030522625.1). Taxonomy (NCBI): domain Eukaryota; kingdom Metazoa; phylum Arthropoda; class Insecta; order Hymenoptera; family Encyrtidae; genus Copidosoma; species Copidosoma aretas. The sequence goes on along the minus strand of JAPYYV010009675.1, from coordinate 5,325 downwards.
CAAAGGGTTAATAAAATGCATTTATGGTCCGATTCACAAGACGTGCTACACTGGTTGAGCGCACACCCTTCCCGTTGGCCAACTTTCGTCGCTAATCGCTGTAGTCAAATCCATAAGTTGGTGCCCAAGGCCCTTTAGCATCATGTTTAGGGAAAACAGAATCCGGTAGATGTAGCTTCGCGCGGAATTCTCCCTTTTTAGTTGATAGAGTTCCAAAACTGGTGGAGGGGTCCTGATATTTTTCACCAACTATCCCCTTCCTATCCGGAGTTCAGACCCAAAGTTAGCTTTACAAATGACCATAATTCAAGGAATACCGTTTTGAATCATCTCCAGAGTTCACCTGATGTTAGTTGGGAGATTTATGAAAAATACTCCAACTTAGAGAAGTTACTCAGAGTTACTGCTTATTGCCTCAGATTTATTTTTAAAACTCGTTTTAAAGTTATTACTAAAGTTGCCGTAGTAAATTCTGAATTATCTTTCTTAAATCAGCAAGCTATTAAAAATCGGAGTGATTTATTTTTGTCGATAGCCAAAATTCGTAACTCTAAGCACCTTCTTGTCTTCATACATCAGTCCAAACTCTTCAAAGCTGAGCAGACCTATTAGTAACGGTTAGATGACCCAATGTCGTTTAGATTACCTCATAAAAGTCGTCTAATAAGGCTAAAGCCGTTCATGCTCGATGGACTTATCTGAGTGGGAGGTAGATTGAGTCACTCGATTTTAATTTTTGACACCAAACACCCTTTCGCTATATATCCTAACGATCATTTTACTAGACTTGTGATAGAATGAGCGCACCTTTTATCTTTACACGAAGATCCTCAGCTCACTCTAAATATACGTCGAATGGAATACTGGATTCTAAGGGGTCACCAAACAGTTTGCGCTCTTATCTCTGGTTGCATCAAGTGTAAAAGATTTTCCGGAGTTACAGCTTCACAAATCATGGCAGACTTGCCACGCGCTAGAGCGCAACCCTCCCCTTTTTTCAACAAAACTGGAGTCGATTACGCTGGGCCGTTTCCTGTTAGACTCTCCAAAATTCGCGGAAGGGGCACTACTAAGGGGTATGTCGCTGTTTTTGTCTGTATGTCCACTAGAGCTGTTCACCTAGAGATCGTCGAAGAATATTCGGCTGAAGCGTTCATTGCTGCATTTTAGAGATTCACTGCCAGACGAGGTCATTGTAGCGAGCTGTTCTAACTTTGTCGGGGCCTCCTCTAAAATGCGAAAACGCTAGCGCAAATTGATCGATTCGTCCTCTCTTATCATTGAGCTCTCCCGTTTGAAAACTAGTTGGCACTTTAATCCCCCAGGTGCTCCTCACTGGGGTAGTATTTGGGAAGCGGCGGTCAAATCGGCTAAACATCACCTGAAAAGAACTGTTGGGAATCAGGTTTTGACCTTTGTAGAATATGCTACTTTTCTTTGTAAAATTGAGGCTTGCCTTAATTTTAGGCCAATTGCCCCTTTAACCGATGATCCTACTGATCTGGAGCCGCTCACCCCAGCTCACCTTTTGAATTTCAAGCTGCGTTGTATCTTACCTGAACCGGACTGTACTGATGAAAGATTTTCGAGTACCCAACGCTGGAAGCTTATTACTCAATTAGCTCAAAGTTATTAGAAGCGGTGGTCTCATGACTATCTTTTATCACCACAGCCGCGTAGCAAATGGCAAACTTCAACGAGACCACTAGGTATAGGAGATCTAGTGTTAGTAAAAAATGAAATTAAGCCACCAAGCTGTTAGCCTTTAGCCAAAATAATTAAGCTTTTTCCAGGTTCTGACTCTATTGTTGGATCAGTACGCGTAAAAACGGCTGACACCACTTATACCAGACCGATTACTAAATTGATAATACTGCTTTACAATGAAGAGTTAAAGTCTGTCGATGGGCATTAATATTATTATTGCTTCACTGTACCTCTACTAGACTTCTGTTTTTGCATTATAAATACTTCTTGTATTAGACACTTCTCCTGCGTTCGAAGCAAGGGTGGTGAAAAATGTTCAAGATTAAAGTATTGATTATTATTTTGAATTTACGCGCGCAACATAGCCAACCTTTGCCTACCCTAAGGTCTTATATTTAGTCTATGTTACCAACCATGTAAGGTAAGCAGCGGCTTACTCGGGTAACGCTGGAGCGTCAGTTCGCCGCGGGTCATCGAGTAGGGCACCACTGCGCGACACATACCTATTTTTTCGTTTAAAATCACGTGGCTGTTAAGGCTATCATACTTACTGTTATTTTCTCTTATTCTTCCGTACACTGCGCTTTATTTGCTTTTTGGTATTTTTGTTATGATTTTATTGTGAAATCCTGTAACCTGCAGCTTATTAATAAGATAATAAATAACTAAAGCGTTTAATTCAAGAGTGTCCCTTTCTTTCGATTCCTGCTCATCGAGTTCAACGCTGCTGCGGATATCTGCGATTCATCCAACATTTGTTGAGTGCGCGCGGTGCGTTTGATCAGCGCTAGTGTTGACCGAGCTTTTCATTCCGCCGCTTCTCGAAGAAGCTTTCAGATCTCTTGCTAATCATGATTTTCTAAATCTTCTTTCCTCGGATATTTTACCTTTGCTTCAATCCATGAATCATTTACTTCTTGCTGACAGCACTACTTGGTCTTGCTCGGAACATGTTTTTTTTTAGATATCCCTCAATAAATTGGTTAAATAAACTCATTTTGTATGAACAAAACAGTAACACGAGGACAAAAATAGCACCACTCGCTTAAACTTAAGTAAAAACTAAGAATAAAATGTGCAATAGAGCCGTACAGGAAAGGGAACGCTTCTAAAGTCTCGTATTTCAAATACGATTTATAGATAAATGTGTTATATAATACTTAAGCGAGTGAGCATTTGTGTCAATGCGGCAACGTGCACAAAATCCAGACTTTTCGCGTATTCAATGGCACGTATTATCACTTACATAAAATATTCGTCATCTCTTCAAAATAACTGATACACAAAATAAGAATGGCGTTGAATCGATGACGAGGGTGCCCGGTCGATGGTATGAATGTCAAAGTATAATTGAGTGCATGCAAATACACAAATATGCTTTCGTTAAGAAACTAGTCCATGATCTGTGTTTCTATGAAATTAAATTAAAATTATGATGAAAACGATATCTAAAAGCAAAAGCTGAAATTCTATACATTCAATGTTTCTATGCCACGAATAAAGATTAGAAATCAGATTGTATTAAATTATATTTCGTGTGTTTAGAAGTATAATTGATGGAAGATTTCTTTCCAGAAGCATTTATTGTAGTATGCGTGAGTACAAAAATTGCGTCATATTTGTAATACCCCTCCCCCTTCTCTTACATGAGATTTGGTGGAATTTGGCCTGACCCCTCCCCCTTTCCCAGATTCCTCACGCTATTTGTGAATGCACCCTAACAATAAAATTTTCGCATATTCATCCCCAATATTTTGATGTATTATTGTTCTGTTCTCTTATGTATACAAGTATATATACAAAAAAAAACGTTATTATTTGCAAGACATAAGATTGTAACGGGCCCATTGCGATGTATTTGGATTATATTTTTCTTATTCGTTCGATTTGCCCTGTATGTAATTTATTATTAACAATTTACGATTTAATGCCCTGAAAACCTGTTATTTGAAAAAGCCAAGAAGGTACCCATTTTAAATAGGTTTTTTCTTCGTTAAGAATATGCACTCATGCAATGTTAAGAAGTTTTATAAGATAATTTATTTATAACTGCAAAAAGTCCTTATATTCCCTTCAAATTTTGTATTGAATTTATTTATCTTCCAAATCTCTTAAGGATGGTCGGGAGTTGTATGAAAATGCAGAGATGACTATAAAACTTCGTGAATTTGTTCTTTAAAGTGTCCTGAATCCCCATAAATTTTTTCAGTATTTTTTATGGGTCATTTTTTGAAATAAATTAATGTCCAAGTTGAGCTCTT
>JAPYYV010009674.1:0-15653 GCA_030522625.1 Copidosoma aretas | reverse complement strand
ATACTTTTCCGTTATTTCAATTAGGTTGAATTTTTTGATCCCCCCTCCCACTACCTCCTAACAATTTTATGAAATATCTCTCATAATGACACACCGATCCCCCACACAATCAAGTTCGTTACATTTTTCCGTTATTACAATTAGTTGAAAATTTTTAATTCCTCCCCCCCATTTATTACCCTCCTCTTACAACACCCAATACTATTAAACCATCCTACACGTCGTCTATAACACATTTCTCCGCTATTTAAGTCTCTTTACTGTTTTTTTTTTTTTTTTTTTTTTCAAGTTTAAATTGATTATATTTTTCCTTTATATGAGTTAGCTTTAAGTTTTTAATAATCCTCCTCAGCTCTAAGTATTAAGAATAATACCTATTTACCCTCTCCTCTCCTGTAGGACCCCATCATTATATGTTTAATTCTTTGAAGCCATTGCTGAATATTTTGAAACTTCTTTTATATGTCTCAGCAATTAAGAAATAAAACTTTAACTCTTCTTAAATCTCTTTTACCACCTATTTTTTTAATAATTCACAAAAAAAATGTTTACACTGAAAAAAAGCTAGTAACCCTCAGGTCCCATACCGCTAACACGAGTGACTACATGAAGTTATATAACCTAGATAGTCTTACAAATGGCCATCAAAGCACGATATATTGTACTACACAGATTTAGAAAAGAGCAAGAACGTAGGCCGGTGCGGCGGCCACAGGGCTGTAGAAGTCTCGCAAGCTAAGCTATTTAAGCCTTACAATGCGCTATACAGTGAGTCATTGGCTGCGTGACCGTGCGAGTCCCTTAAGCAGAGCCACTGTGGCATTACTCAGTGTGAGAGTCTGCCGCACTGGCTGCTGGACCGTGCGAGTCCTGCGATTCGAGCTGATCAAGTCCTTTGTAGCGCGGGAGCATATTGGATCAGCCGTAGGAACATGAAAGTATGATACCCGTCATCTATCCTTGTGTACATCAAGCGGTTAACTTGTATAATACTTTTACAGCACACAACTTTTTTATTTCTCTCAAGAACATATTTTTTTCATTATTCATTCAAAATTTTATGCATAATTATTCTTATTTTCTTCAGGAATCATGAATTTATTCTCTAATGAGATTAGATTAGGAAAATTTAATGTACAATTTGTAATAATAATATCTGTAAAATATTTGCAATACACTTTTTCATAATACCTTCTTCGCATTTTTGTTGATCATCATGCTTATTTACTTCATAATTGCATTGTACTGAGAATCTTTTAAATATTTAGATCTTGCACCATTAACAGTTTTTGCATGTTTAAAAATTTATTGTTTTTATTACAATTTATTTGCTGTGCTGTATACATACACACTTGCAATTTTATGTATAGGGATCCATGTATATTGAAAAATGCGTGTAAGTTACTAAATACGTGACAATAATATTCAGCTTGCTGCTATTAAATACACATTGCTTATTATAATTTTTCGATCAGCACATACAAACATACATACGCGAATACACTCACATACATAAACGTCAGAATCTACAAAAAAATTAAACGATTTTTTTCACAATCGAAATTTTTAAATTCACAATTATACATAAATAACCCCCAACTATCCCCCCCCCCCCCCCACAACGGTAGGATGAGTGCACCCGATCTCTCTATTATTACTTACAAACGCCCCCCACCCCCCGTTGCCAACCACTTTTTAGTACCCCCCCTTCCCAACTTTCCATAATCCGCCCAAAATAATATGGTTAAATTTGTTTCAATGCTCTTGTAATGATGTTTGCTTAATGTTTTTAATCACCTTAGACTCCTCAATCAACTTTGGAGAAAATAATTCCACCACATTTCTAAATTCCGTTCTAACTACCTCCTTCTCTTAATAAATTCACATAAATAAAATATTCAGAAAATTTTTATAGTACCTGTGAGGTATTGCTAATGGCACGATGGTTTTTTTTCTCTTAGATTTTCAACGATACCTGCAATTTCAGTCTATCATTATGTGCCGGCACATTCACTCAAAAATTTGTAGACATTCATACGTTATGATAGAGTATCAAAGCTTGAATGATCTAACAAATGATTATAAAAAATTGGGAATAAAATGTTATAAACGTTTGTAGAATACTATAAAAAACAGCCCGTCCACTAGATCACGAAATATTTAGAACAAAGACAACACTGTAAATCAATACATAATATCATCTACATATGTTTAAGCACCTTGATACATGTTATAAAATTATCAAGATTCAATATTGATTGTGAAGAAATATGAAAAACTGGATTTGTTCATAACAGTAACATGCAATCCTGAGTGATAGAGATCTTTTATAGTTTCATTAAACCTCACTAAAAAAATTTCGCTAAATAACGTACCCAATCTTATAGTTACATTATTCTATACAAAAGTATACTTAATTTCGGATAATATAACTAACAAAAATATTTTTGATACATATATACACATATATATATTTAGCTTATGTTTACACTATTTAGTTTCAAAAACGTTGTCTACAACACGCAAACCTTCTAATGACATAGCGTTCTGACAAAAAAATGATTACATCTGAAGATAGAAAGAAGAATATTTCGGCTGATATAATATAAAAGCAATGAAAAACTATTAATAACAATATTAAGACATATTCTAAACGGTTCTCACAATCAACTTAGTCCTTGTCTCAATAATTATAAAAAAACATTTGAGGTGATAAAATTTAGATCAAATAAAAAAATTATATAATAGAAAATTTCTCTGACAACAATAAGAATCGTGATCTTCTGTACATAAATACATTTTTGAAATCACGCAAAAAATCGGATCAAATGTTTGATTGACTGATGCCAAAAATAATTGATAAAGAAAAGAAGATTAATCCTAAAGAATTTAAAGTTCAAATACAAATTTTGAATACACTGTATAGACAAATTAACAAAGATCAATCAAAAATTTTCAAAGTCACTTTTAAACGAAAAAAAAATTCTTGAAAAAAGGGTTTAGGAAAAACAATCTCTTACAAAACTGCATCCTTTTATTTTCGAAACGAATATAAAAGAATTTGTACGATGGTATTGACTAGTATATCATTAATACGACTTTCAAATCAAATGAACAATCATAGAATTATTGATTTATAGCTGGATTTAAATAACATCAACAGTTCATTTTTTTTATGATAATCTGAAACAAACATTGAGAAATAACTAATTTATGATAAAAATCGTCTTATTTAGATATAATTTCATTACGGTGTTTTTTATGAATTGAATTAAAAAGAAATACTGTTTGAATGAAGAAATAATGATTTTAACAATTGCTTTTATGTTATGCCATTGCAAGGTTCATACGGTGTGTACACTAAAAAGTGATCAGTATGTTACTAATTTTTAATATTATATAGTGATTTCGAAGGGGCTGACCCTAATTCTACCCCCCTACCCTTTACTAGAATATTAGTTTAGGTTAGTTTGGGTTAGGGTTATTGGACCTCCCTATCTCGCCTCAAATTATGGTAAAGTTAGTTTAATTTCTCTATGTTTGTGAAATAGTCAAAAAATTGAACCATCCCCCCTTCCACACTACTGCAAACAAATGTCTTATTCTTAGGATGAACAAAGTCGATGGTGAAAAGTGTCGTTTAAATTCTGTATATAAGTAAAATAGATATTTCCTACCGCTTATTTTTTGAAGGTTTAATCTGGCATGGGGTTGGCACGCGGAGCGTGCGGGGCCGAAGGAATAAATATTTGTGTATATCGATAAGTATTTGGGTCAGACATTCCAAATCACTCCTCCTACCGCCCCCCAATAAACGTTAATAAATAAAGTGGCATAAGAGAATTATTTGTTAAATGTATTAGGAAAAAAAAAAAGAGTAAAAAAAAATAACGGCAATGCGAGGGAGGACTTAGAGAAGGAGAAACGGAAAATAAATTTTGGGAGGGGGGGGGGGGGGGGGGGGGGGCAGAAAATCCGCTAAAGACAAAGGAATTGTGGAGGAATATCTCACAATCTTTCTATGATTTAAAAAGTTGAATTAACAAACATGGTTAATGTGTTATGGACAGAGACACAAATTATTAGAGGGTGGAAAATATTAAGAATCTATTGAATCACCAGTCAGGAGTAAGAGGACCATTTCTAAGCGAATTTTTATGTGTCTATTTTGGTTATCTATGCATGTACGCATGCATGTAATGAAGAAGATATTCCTGTATTAGCAATTGAAAAATAAAAAAAAAATAAGGGAGTTGATTTTAAATATTTATTTAACGTTAATTATTATCGATTGTAACATGGAAATTGTTGCAACATCGACAGTAAACATTAATAAATATTTTCTGTGTACAAATATACGGAATAGAAAATGAATGACGTAAAACAAAAAAAAACGAGCATTGGTCTCTGGCTCTAGGAGTTGAACCTGATCCGACAAGATTCGTAGTCGGGTATCTTAACTACTTGGCCAGAGTGGTTTCAATACGAGGAGAAGAGTTTGCGTCTTTTTAACGTGCAGTTGTAAAAAATGTTTGTTTTTTATTTAATTCATTACATCTAACAAAAATATATTACAAAGAATGATTTTACTGGAGCTGTGTATAATTTTATGTGAAAGGTAGTGTCTACCCACGAAATAAGGTACGTAAATCCACTTTAATTTTGCGTGTCAAATCAGTATTCACTGTTTAATTTTATGAAAATGACGCACAATTTGTTCAAAACACAATTGTTTAAAAAAATTAGGAAATTGGTATTTTTGGCACTGGAAAATTTTTTTTTTGCAAATAGGCAAATTTTGTGATGTAATTTTCTGTAAAAATACTTCCGAAGAATAAGTCCTTAAAATAGATTATACAATTTTTAAGTGTTTAAAATACTACTTTCTTGATCAACTTTAAATGTTAATAACTCTCTGTCTAATAGATGTATTTACAATTTTCAACAACGTCCTTTTTCTGTCAGTGTTTTTTTTTGTTATAATATGTACTATATGGTTGTTAGCCAAAGACTCATTTAATGAAAAATTATTACAGCCTACTTATGACATGTTTTGTGATCTAAAGTAATGAAAAGAAAAAAAAATATCGTTATATTAGCCCGTCAGGTATACTGCAAGAGGATTGGGGCCTTCAATTAACCATCAAAATTTTAAATACATCAAAAATTTTGAAATCGTTCAGCGCACTTGTGTAGTTATTTCTAACGCATGCAAAATTGTGACGATAAATTAAACGCTTTTGAGCTTAGCCCTATTACAACATTCTACGACTTTCCAAACCAAATTCAGGCAAGTTACAAAAAAGTGCTTTTTAATGAATAAATGAATTTTTGCAAAAAATATGCAACAAGAGCTTCCAAAATTAATACTACTTGTACGATACACGAGAGCTAATAATTTATTAAAGTTTAGTGAGCCTATGTTCATAATTGTTTATTAAAAAAATTATTAGAAAAACTTTGAATTTCGGCAGTTTTTTGCGATTTGTAGAAAAACAAAAAATCGAATTTGAACGCACCTAAGCTTATTTTGTGGATCTTTTTAATACCTAATACTTTTACTAAAAATTTTTTTCCGAAACAGTCGCAAAAAATTTATAATTGCGTAAAACTACGTTTTGGATACTTTACTGAAAAATTTATCGATGAAGGGTAGTTTTTTAAAAGTTGGAATTTAGGTACATCAACACTAAATACTAAAATGTATTCAAACATGATGAGACATCGCGGTTAGCACTTTTTTCTGGGACAACCCCCCTTTTATCAGTGTAACAGCAAATAGAGATTTGTTTGATATAAGCTTGTAAAAATATTTAATAAGGACTAGTCACTAAATCATTATACATTTAAATCATACTTTATGATTTATTATTGTAAGATGTAAAAAAATTAAATAAAAAACGAACCTTTGTTGCAGTTATAAGTTAAAAGGATGTTAGTTTTTTCCTCGCATCGAAACCACTCTGGCCAAGTGGTTAAGATACCCGACTTTGAGTCTTGTCAGATATGAAGCTGAATCTAGCAGCCATATCGTAGCAGCGGTTCCGTCAAATACTAAATTTTACTTTGGGCGCCTTTAGAACAAGGCCAGGCACCTTCCTAATTTACTCAATTAAAGGGGTACCTGGCTTATTTTGAAGGGTACCCATAGTAGAATTTTGTGTACGATGGTACCGCTGCTACGATTTGGCTGCTAGATTCAGCTTAATTTGTCGGATCAGGCTCCATTTCCGAGTTCAGAGACCAATGCTCGTTTATTTTTATCATTCCTTTAGTTGTCATGTTGTTTATTTGCTATTTCATATATTTGTACGCAGGAAACATTTATTATTTTCCTGTCGATGGTACAACAATTTCCATGTTACGACTAATATTGATCAACGATGAATCAACGTTAAATAAATGTTTAAAATCAACGTTAATTCAGTGATAAATCAACGATGTGTTTTGAAGCTGATTTTAACGTCGATTCAATATTGATTCAATGTTGAACCTTCTGTTTATCCAGTGTTGATTCAATGTTCATTTACCATTAATGTTTTGTATAGGGTAGCCATGCAATGTTGCGTTTATTCATTCAAACAGTTATTCTGCAAAATGAATAGTTTTCTTAAACTTTTCCATTGTCGAGTAGACTATGCTAAACACTAAAGCACAACCCCGCTCGAAGTTGTATCGCTACCTGGTTGCTGTGAGTAGGATAATAATCAGTAGCCAGGTAGCTGTACATATCTGAGTAAGGTTATGATTTATTATCTTGGTAAACGATTTCGGAACGTGGTGTAGAGAGGAATGTTGGAGGAGTCTATTTTAGACTGAAAACTTTTAAGATACTAATTATTTTTGCAAAATAATTGTTTGAATATTTAAACGCAAAGTTCTGTGGCTAGCTCTTAAAGATATATAGTATTGCATAGTGTACATATAGAATTAATACAATACACCAATAATTGCTCCCTCGCAAACATCGCTTACTCGTCACTTATTATTCGCTCACATGCTAAAAATGTCATTTTTTGTTTGTTCGTTTATTTTTCACGCTACTCCTGGGAACTGTGAATTGACTGCCATGCCGTTACTTTTCGCTTATTCAAGGCGATGTGGCATCTTTATGTAATGGCACTGTAATAGCGCATATTTTATATGTTCACACAATCATCAGTAGTATGCAATAAATACCCCCCTTCCCAACTATACGCTTCCACAGTACGCACACACACACATACACTTAATACAAACTTTATACTCACACTTCATATACACACCACACATGCACTATACACACATTTCCCATAGACATCTCACACACATACACGCACCACACTTACACACACCCCCCTTACAAACATACTCACATAATTTGCCCACACATACCACAGAACCGTACTAATAAATTATATGTACAGACTTAAACAAGGTAACATATGGATGAGTTTAACGAACTCCCAGTGCCTATGTCCTACACCTGGACATAGACACCCCGTCAGAACTCAGGTAATACACCGCGCCGTTTAAGGCTGGCTTCTTTTCGAGTTGTTTTGTTACCCACAAAGCGTGTCTTGGCGAATGCGTAGAAGAACCCTCAACCTTTCCCATTCACTCATCCTTCCCGTAATCCCTAAGTGCTGAGTACCCATAGTAGGACATAATAAATTTCAATATAAAAAAATGTATATTGTACTACCTTGGAAGTGCTTATGGGATAATACTACTTTAAGGGACAATATCTCCAGTAAATGAATTTTTACAACTTAGCGGCTGTTGGTACTTTTTATGTACTAATCAAGTACTACTGGAATCCAAAGGTTCAAAGAGTTTGATCGAGGTCCATTTTCCGTGATGATCTGACAGAGTCCTTTGATTATTTGATGCTTGAAAACTATGCACTTAGCCAGAAAATTACAAAATACATCTTTTTCTTAGAATTTGGCGCTGCATATGAAATAAATTTTGTAGCGAAAATCGTAAATTTTTTAATAATGAGCCACAATATTGGATCTGCCATTTTTAAATTTCGAACATTAATTGGAGATTTCGAGTCAGCACTCCTAAATACCTTTAAAATTATAGTTTTTTAAAAATAAAATTTTAATTGCGTGAGAGAAAAATGCCTAAATACGGTTATTTTCGCCTTTAGCACCATCGAGCACCAACACTTGCATTATGCCCATTCTAAGCCAAAATTCTTAAATTCTTATGAAAAGGGCTGTGAAAATCTATAAAACAATGAAAAAAAAAAAAAAACATGCTAACCTAAAAGACAAATTTTTTTTCAATTTTCTGACCCTAAAATTAAGGTTTACACTAGATATGTGAAGGAAAACATACCATTTTTTTTAGTAATGGTCCAGGAGGTTCTGGTAAAACATTTTTATATAAAACAATGATACATTATTTTGTTTCTAAGGGAAAAAAAATTATATTTCTGTCATGGACAGGTATAGCATGCGTATTACTTTCAAAAGGGATGGCAAACCATATAACCTTTTCATTACCATTAGATTTACAAAATGCAAAAAGCCTATTTTTATAATTAGATTCGGATGAGAAAAATAAAGAGAAGTAGATCTATTAATATAGGATAAAGCTTTAACGATTCCTAAAAAAGCTTTAGAAATTGTTGATAACATTTTACGTCATGAATGTCACATACATACATGGTTCGGTAATAAAATTATAGTTTTAGGAGTTGATTTACGTCAAATTATTTCAGTGTCATAAAAACAGTAATAGAAATCTAGTTATTGGACAAACAATAAAATCATCAGTTCTTTGACTATTATTTTAAATTCTAAAATAAGATGTAAACATGCGTTCTGTCAGTGAATTAATTTATCAATTACTTTTGGAAATAGGAGAAGGAAAAATAAATTGTACAAAATTCCAAAAAAATAGAAAAACACTGATGTTTGTTCGAATGTTTTTGGTAATTTTACTAATTCGTCAATAAACACTCTTGTTTCAACATCAAATAATAAGTACACTAATTTTTTGCATAACAAGATATTAGAACAGATGTCAGGAGATACAAATGTTTATTATAGTATTGATTGTGCCACTTATAAACAAGTACATAAACTGTTCAAATATTTATATAAACTTTTCTGTAGAAATTTTAAATAGTATCAAAAAAGGTCTTCATCCCCATGAGTTAAATTGAAAAGTAGGGGCAATAGTAATGTTGATAAGAAATTTAAGTATAACTGGTGGCTTATGTGATGGAACAAGTCTCATAGATACCAAGTTATATAAATACAATATAGAAGTAGAAATCATTACCGGAGAAAAAATGGCAATAAAGTTTTTATACCTTAAACAACTTTGAATTTAGGAAACTTTTCTTCTCTGCTACTTATTTTATATAGAAAACTGTTTTCTTCAGTTCTGGCATTTTTAATAACTATAAATAAATCATAAGGTCAAAGTGTCGATGAAGTTAATTTATATTTAAAAAACCATTCTTCTTTCATAGTCAGTAGTATGTAGCTTATTCTTGATGCAAGGATCCAAAAAACATAATAATTCAAATAGAATCCAAAGATAATGAAAAAATTGAGAATGTCGTCTGGAAAGAAATATGTGCGATATAATTTATACACTGTAATATATTTAAAAATCAATAAAATTAGATTTTTTGAAACGATCAAGATAATCTTTATATACTGTTCTCTGATTACTTTATTCAATAATACTTAGTTTTCATATAAATAAAAATACTTGTTACTTGTTAAATTTATCATCAACGTAAATAGTTTTTTACATTTAAAATCAAGTTTTAAGAGTATCTTTTACGGTGCAGCGATTTAAATTTCAAGCGTTTCTTACAATTGGCAACATTTTAATCTTTAAAATATAGTGGTTTCTGTGACATTATAGTAAAGGAACTTTAACGTGGTATAGCTCCTATGTAACTCCCACCCCCTAAACTTCTTTTTGTCCTTTCCATACCTCAGCAGAACATTCAATCTGTTTTATTTCACACGCATATTATTTGACTAGAAATGTTTTGTTTCTTATTTTCTTTCTGTAATAATTTTATTTTGATCCGTTAGTTATCAAATTCTGTAAGTTGTTAAACAGATTTATGATATCTCGATCTTCGAGACCAATTAATGAGTAAAAATAATGTATGAAATCACACTTACGCCTTTTCACGTCAGAAAGCGTAGAAACACCGAAAATAGTATGCGTGAAAAATAGAACAAAATTAATGGTCTGCGGAGGTATGAGAACGACAAAAAGAAATTTAGGGAGTTGGAGCTGCAGAGGAGCTATACAACGTTAAAGTTACATTTTTGTATATGTTATTGGGGGACGTTGGGCTTCAACAATCCAGCACGCCGCATAAGTATCTCAAAGATAGCGTGCAAATTTGCTATAAAATAAATGTTCTTCATGTTGTTAAGAATTTTTTTGTTGAATAACATAGGAATAAAGTTAACATTCCTTTTCTTTGTTTAGAAGCTGTGTGAGATCTCGTCAGGGTTGAATGATTAGACAAAATTGGAATATCAAAACGCTAACTTTTGCCGTTTATATTGAAAAATTTTTTATTTGAAATAGAGCAATTATTATACCAGATACACCGACCAATATATTGACATTTTCTCCACTTCTTGATTTAACTTAGTTACAACCCAATAAAAAAAATTATTTATGGTTTTCTGTAATTAAAGCTAAAAATCTTTTTAGTAGCTGCGTAGCCTTTTATATCTCTTGCAAGCACTTTGCCTTGTCTCCAAACGATTCTTGATTGTGCGATTATACGCTTGTTCATGGAAAAAAATTTGGGATAGTCGCAGCGCCAATTGTGGCAGAGCGGCTCTTTTACGTACTTGGTGTGCCTGCTCTCCCGTTTTGGTAGACTAAGGCTTCCAAAAATATGAGATAGCGGCTCTCCCATAAGTTTGAAAAAGCTGCTCTCCCAAGTCTTCTCGCAAGTACTGCAAACGTTTTTTGACCAAAGAATTATTGTATAGAAGCTAAAGTGTCTTAAAATTATAGTGTCACATATTATGTTCGGGCTTTCTCTATCTTAATTAGGCCGATTTAAATAAATTTTTGTCCTGTAAATAACACAATACAATAAT
Source organism: Copidosoma aretas (assembly GCA_030522625.1). Classification (NCBI taxonomy): domain Eukaryota; kingdom Metazoa; phylum Arthropoda; class Insecta; order Hymenoptera; family Encyrtidae; genus Copidosoma; species Copidosoma aretas. Next base: position 4,563 of record JAPYYV010009674.1, on the reverse strand, counting down.
TGATTTAATTAAAAAAATTTAGAATAATTATTTCATGTTGAAGTAGAAGCAAGATAGAATGAAACGAATAATTTTCACAGGTTCCTTAGGAAGTAGCGAAAATGACATACATAAATAGAGAAGTTAGTCAATACAAAAATCTTGTCCTTGATTCACCTAATATTCTGACTATGATTTAATTAAATCAAAATGGAAAATTTTGAAAAATCGCCACATTATGAGAAATTAAATACAGATAGGTAAAATCAATTTCGAATGAATATATAATAACGTAACCATTAAAATGAAAAAGAGCCTTTATTGATTTATGAATTTATTAGTTTGTATCGGAAAATGTGTAGCAAAAAAATGTTTTTAAAAAGATTTTATCACAAATTGACCGTAATATGGATAATTAGGGTTATGTTTTTCATTGCACATAGCTTAGCTATTCTTAGTAAGACGAAGCCCATTCAAACTATGTTCGGTATCGCGTTAATATTTCAGTTAATTGAAACTCGCGCTATCAGGGCTGCCATCGCCGAATCGAAGAAAGAGTTCGGCTCATAGTTTTGTTTCCAATTATTAGTTATCTATTGTCTCTAGAACCGACCGGCAGTGGGCCAATTATTATTTTTTTCCTCAAATCCTAATATCTCGCGAACGTTGATAGATAGATGAGTAATTTTTTTTAACTTTCTTCCTTCATTGATAGAGAGTAAGGGAAAACTATAGATAAGTCAGTAAAACTAGAACCTAACCTACAAATTTGTGGTAAACGTCGTATTTAGCTAAAATTAGAATAAATTTCCGCTATTTTGTGACTTAATTCGATTTTTGTGTGCTCTAGGCAATACACACTTGATGCTAACTTATAAATTATATTATATATTAGTAACTATGTATATATATATATATGTATGTATCTATTTTATGTGCATTAAGTAATAATTATCAATGTAAACGATTATAATAAACTTGTAATGATGATAAGAAAATCTGACTCACTTGGTATCAGAAGTGGAAAAAAGCAGAGACATACGGTAATACTAATTTATAATAATATGTATGCATGTATGTGTATGTATCCATGTATGTATGTATGTATGTATGCTTTGCCATCAAATATCCGCAATCACAGTTTCTTATACGACTTTATTGAATATTATTGTTTTGAAATATCTGGCATAACATGTTACAGTTATACATATATATAGATGTATGCTCATGTATGGAACTGTATATGCATGTATGTATACACATATTGTCAGATAAATTGTTATTTGCGTGTTCGTGCCGTGGCAAGCCAGTTGTGACTATAGTTGAATAAGTAATATTTTATTTGTCCACATTATCCTAACCTCCTAGTAAAAAAAACTATTTATACACTCGTACAACTTATGCTTTAACATATATGTTTATACATATATATATATAAATGAATATTTATATTTATAATAACTTTAACATGCGTAAGTCTTATATTCTTTACCTTTGCTGCATAATATTACGATAAGTTTTTAGAAATTTGATTTAGCTTAGCATACTTCAGAACCTAATTTTGGAAAACCAATTCTATCTGCTGAGTGGTATGGATAGACTAATGGTTTATTATTTAAGTATTTATGAAAATTTTTATAGTTAACTTCTGAAATACTCCTTTATGTTACTTTTTCTAGCACAACACAATTTAACGCATTGTATGAAATTTTTAGAATTTCTTTTAATAAATTATTTCATCGTTAACCTTTCATGGAATAACTTTTTTTTTTAAATCAATGCAAATATAATCACAGATTTCCGCAAGGATTTCTGCAAGGATTTCTGCAGAGATGACTATTTTACAAGATTTTTGGCAAGTATAATTTTACTTGGGAAATATTTACGCTATGTTGAATTATTTTCACTTCAAACCTTTCGTGAAAAATATACAATAAAAAACTCTCGTAAAATATTTATTTTTGAGGAATTCTCCGACGACTTATAATCGATACAACCCTCAAGCAAACATAATCTATCTACACGAAAATTCTTGCGAATCTTTTGCGGAAGTTTTTGGCGGAGTAACACTGTGATCTGACATTATTGTTTCTTGGATTTCTGTGTGCACCTAAAAACAAGAAAACAGTAACATATCAACCTACAGCATTGTTGATAATTCATTTAAAAAATGAGATTTCACATAAATATCCGCTAGAAAACTTTCATTAACGTTGTATTAATATCTTAGAATAATGTATCCACTTATTTAAACTGCAGTAATCTAAGCTACAGAAAAATTAAACTCATTTATGTACTACCTGACTTCAATTTACTTGCAGCTTTTAAATGTACTATGCTACACCTATTGCACCTTAGATAAATATGTCTAATTGCCATTCGTACCTTCCTACACCCTAAGGGTGCACTCCTATAAAGTACGGAGTTTGAATCATGACAGTCAGAGAGAGGTCTGAGAGGAACCTGTACACTTCTTTCTCACTCTCACAACTAAGGGGTTTCATTTTGCGCATTTCGTATGTCTATGTGTCCGCAGCCTAACGCTATAACGAAATTAAATCTATCTGTCACATTGTATAACTGTGACTCTGTATGTCAGGTATCAAGTGTGGAGTCAATAACAGCGGATTAACGCATTCCTCTAGGCTAGGTGAATTTACGATTTAACATAGGCTTCAATAACAGAATAGACGACAATTTACAATTACTGGGCGATAGTCATGCCAAGTCAGGCCAAGCTGTGCCCAAGTCAGCTCCATATTACTATCCCACCTATGGACAAGCTTGGTAGCCTGAGCTGGGCCATGCAATCTGGCTGGGTAGCCCACTCTAGTTTTAAATAGAGCGATATCTCGAAAACTACTGCGAGACTTGCAGTTCGAGTCTAAATTGTCGATTTTGCGATGTATCGATTACTTTGGTATAGCTCCAGTAGTTTCGAGAGAAGATCCTTATTATTACACGTTCGTATTTGTATAATCTGCACATAGTTTTATCATACAATTATAGCATTAACAGACTTACAGGAATATTTTAGAGAGATACTATATGATCAAGGTATTTTATAAAATACTAGTGCTTTAATAATATGATAGGTTATACAGAATAAGTATATAATGTACTGTATTGTTTCTAAGTTATATTATAACTATATCAATGAATGCATGAGTATACAAAAAGATTTTTAGTTGATATATTATTGCATCATGGTTAAATATATGTGATGTATACTATATTGAAGATGCATGACGTTATTCGATATTCATTCATCTCGTTTACGTATGAAATAGACTATATTTATGTAAAAAAAGTCATGTTATTACAACATGAGAAAGTTTACTGTAGATAAAAAAATAAAATTGATTAAAATGAAACATGTTATACAACAAATATAATGGTTTCATTTCATCAATGAAACCCATACAAATACGTATTGTCCTCAGAAATTTAAAGTGTATAATAGTCGTTGTTGATAAATGTAATTATAATACGGTTAAGTGCAAAAATAACCTAGTAAATCAATTTTAACGTAAGATTATTGATTATCAGTAATAATCATCCGAAAAACTAACCCTCCCCAAGGTAGGGCTGTTGAAATAGCAGGAAATTTCTTCAGTATCACCAGTTGGCCACATTATATCATGATGCAGGCCTTTAAAATTAGTTTTCACTCAGCTACACGTCCGCTAGTGTTGCTTGCTTATGTGCTTGTTTTTTTATCCGTCCCTCTTTCAATCTGTGTACATAGTAATTTTCACAGTTAAAATTTTTTTTAAACTGCAACTGTGCATTATGTGCTGTTCACTGACTCTGACCGTTCACTTGGTCTGCTGTACGGTAGGAGAGAAAGAGAGAGTAAGAAAGCTGATAAGTAGGTCTCTCTCTTGACAAAGAAAAAATTTTATATAGACAGAATCTATTATCGATTGCAAGTATTGATATAAAATAAAACTTTTATGCATTAATCTTTATTATTTCAAAGTGTAGTTGCCAAAGGGCTTGAATAACATCAATAGAATATTTTTTATGGGATAGAATTATTAAAAGAATATTTAAAATCTCAATCGTCTAGATTGACATGAAAGTGATCACGGTCTGTCATTGTCGTTATAGTTAACCTACTTGTGACCTTGCATGACAATGTAATCTCTCGTATTAAAAAAACTATACTTGATTATTCAAGTTATTACGTATTATATATTAATTTTGTGTTGGCACATAACCGTTATGTACGAAGGTGGAGACAACTGATGAAATTATACCTAATTTTATGAATATGATTTGACTAATATTTTCTTAAAATGTAATTGAAACCCGTTAGTTTATTGAAAAATTTTATAATACAAAATTCAAGAATTGTTAAATTAATTGAAATATTCCACGTGTATGTTTATAAATAGACCTTTGATATTAAATTCAATTTATAATAAAATAAAACAAATTTTAAGTGATTGTAAATTTTCCTTACTTTGGTGCCATTTTAATCAGGGGCGGCAAAACCGCTATGGTCGGTGTGGTGCAACCACAGCTGAATTTTGAGTAAGTATGGAATTCCATACCTGAAAATTAGGAGACCACCATTAC
>JAPYYV010009673.1:0-11790 GCA_030522625.1 Copidosoma aretas | reverse complement strand
AGTTTTACAAGATCAAATTCACTTTAAAGATATAATTAGTGTTATTCTTCATACTGATTATCAATATAATATGCGTAAATGATCCGTTAACAAGTCAATAAATAAATATTTACTTTGACAATAAATAACTTGCAAACAATATTATTTAAAAAATTTTTTATTTACAATAGGTATCCATTGATAATTATGAAAAATTCCTAACCATTCTTTATTTCGGATACAGTTTCTCATGCCTATTACATGACAAAAGATATTTTTGTTGTTATTTTATATTTTTAATCAGTTGTAAAAGGACTGTGACAAAAATTACACAAGAATTTTTACGTGTCTTCCATTTTTTTTCTTTTATCTGTAATAGTCATTAAAATATTATATACATACAGAATGTAAACTAAAAAAATGTTTTCATAGCTTTGTTTTTGTACAATGTTGATGTATGATTTACTTGAAATATTTTTTGACAAAAATCATACAAAATTGTTTTTCTTACTTTTTTGTACATAAATAATCCACCATCTTATATAGCAATATAGTAATGATTAAAAGATAATAATGGAAGTAATAAGAGCATTTCAAGTTTTTTACCATAAAACTCTGATTTTACAAGTGTACTAGCTATAAAAAAAAATGTTTTCTGCAATAATCAAGAAAGTCATCTTTCGGTATTATTTAGTCTTGAAGTATGTACACTATCATTCTTGTAATGAGCTCCCGATTTCTTGACACATTTTAGTAGCTAAGCTGTAAAAAAATAATACTTCTTTTCTTATAATTATTATCTACTATTTTTTTAACATTTTTGTGGCTTCTAAGGATAAATCTTTGCTTTGTCTCTCTTCTTTTACATGCTTCGATAAAATTAATGGATCAGAATTTATAAATAAATGATGAATTATGTCGGTGTTTGTGGATAATCTATCAATCATTCTGCGGTTTTCCAGTCTCGCTTTTCTGGGAACTTTATTGTTCCACTCTAGAGGCTCTTCTGAGTATCTTTCTATAGGTAGATCAAAATGATCAACAATATCACTACCATGAATTAAAATTTTATGTAGTCTTGGCGGAATTTTTTACCAAGGATATACATGACCGATTTTCTGCGAGTACAGTCTACATCACTCGTTATTATTACTAAACACAGTATACGTATATATTTTTGTTTACATATACACTATTACAGTGTCAGCATTCACATTTTAAACTCGAATAAACCATTTTATTTGTCACGAAATGTAAACGTAACGCTAATTGAATCTGCAGCCGGGGTCGATTAATGCACAATTATAATATACATATAGAAGTATAATATACGTATAAAATTATAGTGTACATAGTATATACTTTTGGCAGTGTACATTGATATGCTTATACTGTATGAAAATCTGTAAATGCTTACTAAAGCCAATTCGTAAATGACTCCTTGGAGATCAGTGTTTGACAGTAAGTATTAAAACAAGACAGATGATATAGAACAGATGTTTCATGAAAATCGATATTAAAAAAATTAAAAAAAAATACTTTACGTAATACATGTTCGATTAAACAGTATACTAAGCATTTTTCATCGGTCGATAAGTCTATAATGTATTTGTGGTTGTGGATCACAAGTAAATTTCAAGAGAATTTTAATTTTAGTAAACGAAAAGGACGCGTTACATCTGCACAGGTTCTGCAGAAATTTGAAGTGGGATTCCAAGACTCTGGAAGCCCACTAAGTCATGGAGAAAAATTCCGATAAATATTCCAGAGAAAGAGTCCGGCCAAAATTTCACAGACGAAAATTCTAGTCTATCCAATAGACTGTAACTAAATAACCCATAAGATAAAAAACAATTAAATACGATATTGTTTATTCTTAAAAAAAAGCAAAAAATGAGTAAATTAATCAACTAATCGGTAGCAAAGGAATTAATTAAACAAAACTGGCACCAAACAATCAAATAGACTTCCACTGAATACCACAGAATCAAAAATAATTCAAATAAACAATCGTGTAGTATGATAGATAATAATATTAAGAAGAAAATTAATGAGTTATGAGCAACGAAAATAATTCCAAGCAACTTATACCAAATAACACAATATAACTTAACCTTATAACCCAAGGTACGACAAGTAATTAAACTGAGATGGATGTAGTATAAAAAAAAATGATGAATATAAACATTTAAAGAACAAGACTTACGGCTAGCCTTAAGCAAGTTCAACCAAATAAACAATAGTCTTTAATATAATAATCAGGAGATAAAACATAATTTGAAAATTATTTATTGTTACAAATAACCTGATGAAGAAAAATCATAGAAGAAGCAATATATACTTAGTAACTAATTGTCTCGATCAGTTAAGATTTTAGGAGTAAGTAGATTCCTTAGGAAATAACCATTGTTTAAATAAAAAATATATCATTTCAAGGTTATGTAAGGTTTGATTGTAGCAGTAGAATTGACAGTGCTCTTGAGATGTAACCTAGAGTATTTTGTAATGACTAAGTTACACAGCAAATATAATATATTATGACTTTTTTTAAGAATGCATGTAATATTTATATTTTTCCGGCTATAACAATTTTTTTGAAGGTTATGTTAAACTCAACCAAAGAAGTGGCAGTGACTCGTCATAGCCTAGGTCCTCCACTGTATTAAAAAAAATCGTCCGAATAAAAAACTATCGTTGAAATAAGAAATATACTATTTTATGGTTAGGTAATGTTTAATTGCATCTGTCAAATTGACTGTTGTCTTAAGATATAGCCTAGAGTATTTTGTATTGACTAGGTTACACAGCAAACATATTATATCATGAATTCTTTCAAGAATACATGTTATATTTAGATTTTTCTAGCTATGACATTTTTTTTAAGGTTATGTGAAACATAATCAGAATAGTGGCAAAGACTCATCATAGCCTAGAATCTCCCCTTTATTTAAAAAAAGAGATCGTCAAAATTGGTTAAAATTTGAGGAAAAAGCAGTTTTTCAACCACAAAATAGCTTTTTGCATTACTGTGCGGTGCGTCGACCGCCACTGCCTCGGCGCACGACAAGAACAAACGCCAAAATAGCCGAAAAGCTACGTGTAAATGAAGCACGTAAAAAAAAATCTCTTAGAACTTAGCATTCTTAAATCCAGCTCCAAGGACAATGTTCGAAATTGAATGTTAAAATTGACTAAGTGGACTGTATTGATATGGATAACAGCCGGATTGGGAGGAGCACTGAACAATTTGAAAAGAAATAACCATACTTCACACACACACTGAAACTCTCAAAAATAAGGACTGTATTATAAGAAATCAAATACAACGTTTAAAAATACAGCTTGCAATGAACCTTGTTGAATTATAACTCGCGTTACAAACGGATTAAGTCTAACTATGACTGGCGCAAGTGCAGAGCAACTTTCTAGTAAGTACAAGCGTACGAGGTGGACTGACTGGAGCCGCAGCAGAAGCGAGCTGCTGGTACAAGGCTAGTACACAGAGCGCCGCTATTGGCTTTTTTAGTATGCACGTATGCGCTCCCTATTAGTTTAAATATTTGTGCGCGAGGATTTAATTTCCAACATTAAGCATAGAGGTAATGATCATCAACCAAGAAATTCTACTTGCACCGGCGACAGAAAGACAATTCAGGATAAGATTAAATATTTAGAGATGGCATAAATACCTGTGATTGATATTGATGCAGTAAAAGATTTGGATTCTAGTAGCAGTTTTAAATGATGTTGAAATAGAGTATGTTGATTTTTTTAAAGAGCAAACTATCAATGTGTATTATTCGAGTGGCTCGACAAATAATTTAAATATATTTAATAAAGAATCAACTTCAAAATGTACTTAAAGTAAATAAATATGTTTTTTTTTGCTTAATAGTTGAACTTTACTATTTCTTATCTAATTATATTTTTTAGGCAAAACCTCATTGCTTAGCAATCCTACCTCAATTGTTAGTCTTGATGAGAAGGAATTATCTTCTAATGGTAACATTATTGAAAAACTTATGAATTACAAACAGGAACCTATTGAAAACAAAAAAAAAATCATAAAGGTTGGTGTAAGCGTAATTCTTTCTTCTATATTTCTTGTACTTGAAAAGTATCTAATTTTCTTGCAATATTTTTATTTACTTACAAGTACTCTTGAGCGTTAGCGCTTGTGTAATTTTTCATTACTACCCACAGATAATTTTCCTAAAAAAAAAAAAAAATCCTGAAAAATCTAAAAAGCCTAAGATACTAGCAGCTGCAGCATCAAATTAGTTTTGGTATTTGTGTATTAAAAAGAAAATAAAAATAAATAAAGAGAATTAAAAGCACAAAAAGACAAGATGAGTAAAGCAGAAAGGAAAAAGTTGTTGGAAAAAAAAAGGGAATCAATGAAGCCAAAGAAGCGACAAAAGCTATTAACGATAGGTTAAAAAAATTAAACGTTAAAAGATGTCAAACCAAGCCAAAGAAATTGTAATAATTTTGCCTTAGTCTAAAATAACTCGTTTTTTGTAAAAAAACAATCAAGTTATGCTTGGTAATAAAATATTTCTTATTCACAAATACAAATTTGTTTACTTTAACATTGTAAAAATGTATCATATTTACCATATATAATGTTTTTTTTAATGTGTATAAGTAATTTTTTGGGTGGCTCATAAAATGGACATACATCATGAACCTAAAGGACAAAGTGAAGACAGGAGGCCTATAATATATGCAAAAAATAGCTCGGATTTTAGATCACTTAAATTTTTTCGTCAACACTTTTCCATCATTTTTGCTGTAGGAATTGTTTTTTAGAGTCCAGCGCTTCAAATAGTGTCAAAACATTATTAGTAATTATTGTTTCTTTTTCAAAATCGATGTTTAAATAAAATGTCGCCGTGTAACCGGCCAATCATACGTACCTTTACCTTATAAGTGTGTGAGTGTATGTGTTTATATGGTTGTAGGTACTTGAGTTGTATCGTATTTTAATTTGGCATTGAGCTAGAGTGTACGCTTCTGCCGTTATCTTTTTATTACTCTTGTAACAAACGGTCCATTTTATTGTTCTGCATCTGTCTATTTGATAAATTAGTTGTGCGGAGAAATATAAAACTCTAAGTCGATGTAAAGGATTGGCTTCAGCTGCATCCAGTTGCTTTTAGTTGCAATATTCGACGATAATAGAGGGCTATTGTGAGGTGCTTCGTGTGTAATCGGAATTATTCATCTGTTTCCAGCCGAGTCTGGTGATTTGTTGTCTTTTGGGTGACTTCATCGATCTTCGTCTATGAAAACAAGCATCGGGTCAAAATTCCTAAGTTTTTGCGGAGAAAGGGGAGGGAGGTCGATAAATCCTACAAATTTTCTATGTTTTTGCAGGGAAGTTGAGGGAGGGTGAGGGACGACTGAAGAAGGAACAACAAAAAATGCAAGAAAACAATCGATTTCTTAGAAGGGGCCGGAAATTGGTGAGGGGCGATAAGGGGGGTTAAGGGGGGGCACAAACAAATGACGATCACTTAAAACACGTAAAAATATGACGCATTCGACCGTGATTTGAGGATGCGCTAAGGAGGATTAGGAGGGCAGAAGATTTTTAGTTCTTATCACTATATATATATTTATAGTAAAATAGAAAGTAATATATTAATTTATATATATATATATATATATATATATATATATATATATATATGGGTCAAAACGCGTCAAGCGGATCAGTGATACGACCAAAATTTGGGAGCACCTCCAGAGATGGTTTTGGGCTTAAAATTTTTTTTTTCTTATAAAATTCATTATTTCATGTGGCTCCATGCTTGAATTCGAGATGACTGACCAAATATGGCGGTCGGAAGCCGGAAAAAAGCCGAGTGTCTAGCAAGTAAAGGTTATAAGAAAAAAAATTTGCTGCAAGTCAGGTCGTTTTTCAGCCTCAATTTTAGCTGTGAGACACCCCTACAATCTTTGTATGGTAAATTTTCAAAATCCAACATGGCGGATCCAATATGGTGGCAAGAAATCCAATATGGTTTCCAGATTATTAAATTTCGATCGATTTGCACCAAACTTGGTATATGGGGGTTTCATGGATCGCTGATTACCAATTTAAGGTTGGATCTGCCAAATTCAAAATGGCGGATCCAAGATGGTGGATAAAATTTTGTAAAATAGATAGATATGCACCAAATTCGGTACAGGGAGGTTTTTGGGATTGCTGATTACCAATCTGAAGTCGGATGTTTAAAATTCAAAATAGTGGACCCGATATGGTGGAGTTTATTTCTCAATCCCCACAATTGTACCACGATACGTGGGTTGTTGGGATCAATAATTACTAATCCTATGTCAGATTTTTAAAATTCTAGATAGTCGACCCAATATCATGTATTGGTTCATCAACTTTGTGCCAGATCAGGTTCGCCATCTTGAATTCTGCAGATCTGATTTTAGATTCGAGGTCAGCGACCTTAAAAATACTGATTTGTTGTTTGGGTCTTATGATTGTAATATTAGATTATTTACAATCAATGAATTAAAGGTTAGTCATTATATACTTAAGATTAGCTGGCTGAACTGTCGTTCTATTACGGTCGTTGTAACTTAACGTAATAACACTGTTATGATGGACCGACGCACAGTAGTCCGAAGCGCAAAAAAAGCGTCTAAATTCTGACTTCAATTCAATGTCGCTACAAAAAAATTTTATCTGGTACAGTTTTACTCTTTTTAACCTCCACTTTCAGAATATGTTTCCTTCGCATATGTATCTAATCGCATGTATTGTGTAGGTGGCGCCAAAGTCGTCACCATGGCCTGACTTGGTTGTTTATGTGTGATTTGTACAAACAGTTAGACTGAAGAAAATCGGTTTCTTGTGGTTCTTAGTGATTGTCGGTCTGATGAACATGAATCCGACATTTATTTTGCAAAAAAATCAGTTGTTTAAACAAATTGTTTAAACAAATATACAAAAAAAAAATTTATTGCCGATACATTGTATCTTTACACTTGAAGGCTGCTAATTACAATTCTGCTAATTTTTTTTTCAACAAAATCAGTTTAAACAAAGTATTCAAACAACCATTGCATGAAAATTTTTTTTAAATCTTGCAACACATATATTCTATGGTAGTTTTGGCTTCTTATTACTAATCTGCTATTTATTTTGCAAATAAAAATGAAGGTTTTATGAGTCGCTGAACCCCAATTCAAGGTCAGATTTTCCAAATTCAAAATGGCAGATCCAAGATGTCAGAGAAAATTTTCTAAAATACACTAATATGCACCAAATTTAATACAGGGGGGTTTTAGAGGTCGCTGACCACGAATCTAGAGTCAGATATGCAGAATTTAAGATGGTGAACCTGATCTAGCACAAAGTTAATGAACCAATACATTATATTCGGTCGACTGTCTAGAATTTTAAAAATCTGACATAAGATTAGTAGTTATCGATCCCCACAACCCACGTATCGTAGTACAATTCTGGTGATTTAGAAATAAATTCCACCATATCGGGTCCACTGTTTTGAATTTTAAAGATTCAACTTCAGATTGGTGATCAGCAATCCCAAAAACCTCCCTGTACCGAATTTGGTGCATGTCTGTCTATTGTACAAAATTATATCCGCCATCGTGGATCTGCCATTTTGAATTTGGCAGATCCAACCTTAGATTGGTAATCAGCGATCCATGAAACCCTCATATACTAAGTTTGGTGCACATCATTCGAAATTAAATAATTTGGACATATTGGATCTCTTGCCACCATATATATATATATGTACTACAAGCATTGTAAAACACACAGAAGTTTTAATCTTATAAAGACCGCTCGTTTAAATAGTCCGAAATTTATACATGCTATAACTTGCCATAAATCTGTTAAGGGAATTCTTTCAAATTAATTTTAATGTCCGTTTTTACGGGGGTAACCTACATGCTTTTAATGTTAAAGTGTCCCACGTAAAAGATTGATTTTTGGACCAACTACCTTCAATACATTTATTCGATACAACAACTACCTTTAGTACTGTTCCAGCTGGTAGATCTGTAATTACTATACGTTAAGGGTAACATGTGTATAGGGTGAAGAGCTTTCTTAAATGTTAATAATACTCTTGATAAATTATTTTAAAAGATGTAACTTATAGGGGTTCCAAGCCACCGCATGTGAAGGATTAATTTTGCATACAATTCGTAAGATACGCGACCCAAGCACGAAGTAACTTCAGATTTAGCCTAGTAATTTTCAAAGTTTCGTGCGTTCGTGTAGCAGATTCCAAAACAGATTCATTCTTTTCATAATTATGATAAAAAAACCCACTATAACAATGTAATGAACAACCCCGACGATACTACTTTATTCTAAAAATTATCTTTTTTAATGTTAATTGAAATGTTGTAAAGTAAGGATGCACACTTTAAGATCAAAGATACAACATCTGGCGACTGCTGTATAGTAGCATACAAATGCATGTCCAACAGTATTTTCTACAACTACGCGAGCTCGGGACAATCCCTCATTGAACAAAATTTCTTCTCTTGACTAGTTTTGTCCTGGGTACAGCTTTACTAATTTTGGCATTAAAGCGCAAGTGCCATTACCCACAAAGAAGAAAGGTGACGTTACATTTGAATCGGTAAGAGGACTTTTAGAGTAATGTCTAATTTCCGTTGAACAAGAGCTCTGAGGAATTCGATGCTCTACAAGTTCCTGGATCATTTTGATGGTCGTAATTTCCGGCATCAATGGAAATGTTTTTGTTGTCAGAATCTACAACAGCCTGCTGTACAATTAAGAAAAATGTCTGATGATTGTAATATAACGATGCAGAGTAAGCCGGCTTTTTTATTCTTGCATATCTTCCATCAACTGCTCACAAGCAATAAAGAGATCGACATTTCTCAAAAAAATGCTTTAAAATTTTCAAAAACTTATGCATATCGGATATAGCCATATGTCCAGGTCTAAAAATCATCCAGATGACGTTCACACACTCATTAGCACTTTCACTGACAGTTTTTATTTTCATCCGAAAAAAGAAGGCCAAATCACTAAACGAGGAGGTAATTGCAAAAAAACCACATTTTAATAAAAGGATGAATTTACAATTAATTGTATGTGCATGTCCGGTTCGTAGACGGATATAATTATTTTTATAAATTAAAATATATTATAATATATATGATAAATGTTGAAGCATATTTATGTTACGATGCTTACCATAGCATTAGAACTTAGCGAGAAAATCTATTTGACTTACACCGGTTAGCCAAACAAATTATGCTTGCTAGTCAGCTCTAAAAAGTAGAGTATTGAATATTTTATTGTAAATATTGAAAACTCTGATAATACTGTGTATAATATGTTATTTGACAAGCAATAATCAACAACGTAAAGACATGCTAGTATAGATGGAAGTTTCAGAAGAATTTTACGCTTACAGCCAATAATTGATAGCTAAGACCTGTTCGTACTCATCAAATGCTTTTTTAATTATGTACTAAGCAGCAGTGTAAAAAGCCATGTCATCTAATAATGTCTTATAAAAAAGTGGATTTTAATTTCATGAATGCATGTTTAGGTCATCAAAAGAGTTGATGATAATTGTTTAGAAAATAAATCTTTTAACTGGAAATTTTTTTTAAAAAACTTGTACGTAGTAAAAATACATACATATATTCTTTTTTTAGCTTATCTGCAACAACCTCCCACTGCTTGGATTTCAGCCCTTAATTTAGATATTGTCCATTCGAATCAGTCTTCATGGTACTTTTTAATAAGATTCTTCTCTGTCGCTGGATCCATTATGTAATCATGTTGATAATTCTCATAGTTTCGACCAGAGCGGACTGAGAGGAATTACAGTCACATCACTCACTGTATAAGACGCGTATGCACTAATTTGACGACACGATAACATGTAATTTGCACACAACTCTTAACCCATATCACATTGATATTAAACCACAAGAAAAGTCATGTTATGCAGTGGCATCACTCTACATTCCCGAAGGAGTCGTATCAACTTAGGCATCAGCACACTATGTAAGAAAGCTCTATACATTTTTAATACGGGTGAACGCAGGAAATCGCGGGCGAAGGCAGAAAAACGCGTGGTCATGCAGGTAAACGCTGGGAAACGTGAGTCACGTGGATAAAACACTATCACCCGAGGCAACAAGTCACGCTAAGAATATAGCTTCAGGGAACACAAGTGAACTCTACTATGTAAGATAGCAGACGCAGCGCTGCGCTAGATTTCAGAGACACGACCAGAGTCGCGGGGCAAGCTCGTCATGTATGGAGCTGTATTAGGCAGCTAAGATATTACTACAGTCCGTTGGAGAGTGATAGCAGATCATATAGTGGCATATTGGTTTATATCGGGACACGTTTGACATACACGCGGGGACGAAGATGTGTGTTAAGTATACGCTAGACTCGGCGAGCCTCGAAGCATAATGCTCCGCATGCAGATTTACACTACCTGAGCGAACAGTACTCATTGAATCATGAGCAGGACAGAGAGAGAACAGTCTGTGGTGCTATACATTTCAAAAAATTCATTGTATCAATACAAATAGTGGTCATATCGCCCGCAAACACAGTCTAAAGCACGTCAGAGGTTACAGTCGTTAAATAACGCTGAGAGATGTTATTTTAAATCAGTACCCTAGATGACGTTAGTATCGCTAAGGCTTTCTACAAAATATTTGTTACTTAATCAGCTGGCACAGAGGTACCTACCACTTCCCTAGATTGCCTTTTACTATAAAAACATCTTATTATTAAATCATTACAAGTAACCTTTTTTGATTTCGCTGATGCTACGTATAGTCATCGTATCTTTTCTAACTTATTATTACTTTGCACATCAAAGTCATGTGAGTACCTAAGCTTTTAATTGAACAAATTTTCCAGGAATTTCTGCGTGTAATTATTATTAAATGAGCGTTCTACTTCCCTGTAATACATTTCAGTAAACTCTTCGTCACGCTCAAGTTTTTGTTGCAAAAAACGAAGTCTTTGTGCTGCCGTGTCTCGTTTGTCAGTTCAAAACTTAAAGTCGAACATTTTTCAGCAACTTTCCTTTAACGCAAAGTGATCAAAATACACGTGCAGGTGACATCTGTAGATTAAACTAGTCTTTGTGTGGTATTGTATACATATGTACCTATATACGCTTATACAGGTATACAGAACAAAAAAAAATTTTCTTACATAGCAGCACTAATCTGTGCGTGTAGAATTCATTGTACTATGGGTGTATTACCATTGTCAACGTATACATATATCTTCCTATATTATATAGTTAATTCGGGTGCGGCGGAAGTAATGGCCCCCCCTCGCCGCCCCCACCTTATTTTTACTTTATGTAGAATTGTGCCTAAAAATACAGTAAAAATATGCTGTTTTTGCACATATTCTAATTGTTACACTGACCTACCATGCCCCCTCGCCCCCCCACACTTTTTCAAAGAGCCCCCCCACAGACCCCCCACATTTTGTTCAAAGCCCCCCCCCACGTCCCCCCTTGCCCCCCACGGCACCCCACGCTCCCCATTTTAGCTATCATATACGTTATTAACCTAACAATATCAATTTTTGACAAAAGGATTATGCCCATAGATCCCAGATGATGGCCGAAGATATGTGACAGGAATGACTATCGCAATAACACAATTCTCTAACATTGTCGAACACTGCTGAGAAACCCGAATGCAGGTAAAGCTGTTTCTCCCGTTGCTACCATATAGTACTACAAAATTCCTCTAAAATTATTGAACACTATCAGACAAATAAAA
>JAPYYV010009672.1:0-13295 GCA_030522625.1 Copidosoma aretas | reverse complement strand
AAAAAAATGAAAACTAACTGTTGTAAAATAGCAAATGATTATATTTTTCTTGAAAAATAATGGAAATTAATGTGTTTGGTTAATAGTTGGGGGTTGGCGTGCGAAGCGTGCAGGGGGCGGAGCCCCCTAGTAAACATATAGTTAACAGTTGTCACAATTTATATAAAGAATTTCTTAAAGCCCTGAAGAGGTCTCAAAACAATGGAGACGAAATATAGGCTGCAAATTCAATAAAAGATGTTTTGCTCAAGAAGAAAGTAGTTGATTTAAATTATTGATGTACCCTACAATAAGTACCTACGTATACAGATATTGTAGCATTTTACACAGACATAGCGCATCCATTAGGTGTGGCCCTAGATACGTGTGCGCACTGTCCTCTTTGTTAGGCAAAAACACACGTAGTACAGCTGTTATAGGCAATGCAGATGCTACCGGGCTACAGACATAGGTATAGAAGGCACAATAGTATATAGGGAAATTATAGCGCCCTTACATGCACAGCCGTGTTGGCAGCAATAGATATATGTAGCGCGACCTTGGCCAGTGAAGGAAATAATTTTTATAAATCTAAGAATAAGGAACAAATTTCGGTTGATAATTCAATGGTTGTACCGTACAACAAATATTTGTTGATGTTATATGAATGCCATATAAATGTTGAATATTGTGCATCCATACATAGCATAAAAAATATTTATTACTCCATCCATAAACGCAGTGACCGAGCATTTATTAAATTTTAGAAAATCACCGATTTTGAAGAAGAAATTTTATATGAAATCAAAAAATATGTGGATGGTAGATATTAAAGTCCAATGGAGGCTGCATGGAGATTACAAAAATTTTCAATTTGCGGTATATGTCAAAAGGTTGTAGATTTGGCTGTACAGGTTGAAAACAGACAAAAAGTAATTATTAAAGATAATATGATTTAAACCACTCCAGAATATCGGCAAACGCAACTTACAGCTTGGTTTGAATTAAACAAAATAGATAATTATGCTAGATCACTAAACTACATAAATATTCCGGTAAACTATATGTTTGTTGACCAAATTAAAAGTTGTCAAAAAAGAAAACATGTGATACAACATACAGCAATAGGTCTATTAAACATTGTTTCTCCAGAAGATGTGTTTACGGTGTTGAATGTTATTCTTGTTAAAAATACTTTACATTCAGTTTTTTCTCTCGTTATAATTTTGGCTTCAATGTTGAACTTTGATATTTCTGTTATTTGTAATCTTGTACCATCACATAAACCATCTGCCATACATAGATTTATTATTAACATAACTATAGCTCCAGTATTCAAATTTAGTTTATGTGGTGGTAAACCTTTACGAAAATTAACTGAAATTTCCATCGGAAAATCTATAAATATGTTATCGTGTGACTCATCAACACCTTTGTATGTAGCAGAATCTACGCTATAGTAAGTTACCTAGTTACCAACAATTATATTCAAATTCTTATTATTTTAAAAATATGTACACCAATTCGAAGTCTCGCGAAATCTCGAATATTGTATCGAATATCGCATTTTTAGCGAACGCGGCGATCACAAAGGCGCGCGAAGCGCGCTCATTTAAACTAGTTTGTTAAAGAATCATTACCCTTACCAAAAACTTTTGAACATATGTCATTAGTTCTCCACTTTTCTGGTATAATCAATGTTTTAATTTTTCCTTTTCGTTATTCAATCAATGTTTTTGAAAAATTTCCACCAATCCAACGAATATTGGTGTTTGATTTCATAATTTCTAAAAATGAGCAAAGAAATAAAGATTTGATGATTTCTAAAATTGTATTACTGTTTTTTAAAGCTGGTAAAATGTGTCGAAAATCTCCACCTAATACCATAAGTTTATTTTTAAAGTTACCTTTTGTATGACATATATCTTGTCAAGTTCTGTCAACTAGTTCCAGGGCTTTTTTAGGAATCATGGATGCTTCATCTTAAATCATCAAATCAACTTATCTCAATTTCTTTCTTCAGATTCAATTTCTAAAAACGAGATCCAATGTTATTTAAATCCAGTGGTAAACGAAAAGTTCTATGACTAGTCATCCCCTTAAAAAGTGAAATAGATTACATACCAGTCCAAGCTATTGATAAAATTTGTTTTCCTTCTCAATTTGTTATCTTTGTCAAAAATAAATATTAATGAAATATTAAGACAAAATATATTAATGCATGTATAGTTCGCGTGTGTACTTGCATGATCTACATAAGTATTCAATCAATTGTATGTAAAGGAGTTAATGTGTGCACTATAAGTATTGAGGTTGGTACTAAATCTGGTTATCTTACGATTTGTTTGCCTAGACTAGTAATAACAATGCTCTTTGTTCCGTTATTTAAATAAAGGAATAAATAAACAAGCAGCTAGAGAACAGAACCACGCTGTGCTACTAATATTTGTTACATATTGGTTGATAATTATTTAACTTGATTTCCATTAAATATTGGAAACTTCGTCGACAAGCCCTACACCACCATACGGGACGTGGGACTAGCTAATATCCAGCTACTTGTTACTTTACTTACTCATTTGTAAGAGAAATATATATATATATATGTAAATATTTTCAAGTTTATAATGATGGAGATAAAATACACAGAGACAGTGATGTTTAATGATCTGTAGGTAACTAGGTACAAATTACTGTATAATTTAGATCTCCGTCCCGTTCAGTAATTATTGTTTTTTTGACTTCTAATATCCCTTATATAATCTTGTGTGTAATTCCCTCTTTTATAAGTCTTCTATGTACAATTAGTCGATAGTCAACGTATAATATGTATGTATAGTTATCTAAACCACCATCACTTAAACTTTATTACTTTTATTCAACAACTTTACAGTATGTTTATCAATCATTCAATTGAATGTATTTTTAAATTTATAAAACCTTTTCGGCAAGCTGCAATAATTACTGCTCCACTCGATTATTATTAAACTACACTCGATGAGCGGTGGTAGGTTACTTTGAATTATTTGCTCTGGATAAGTGGCAGTGGACCACTAAACCAAAATTTCGCGCGGATGCAATACGTAAGATGAGCCCCTGCAAGAAGTTTTGGTTTCGCTCGCTTTAGTTGTACTTCCATACCTTATCCGATCTACAGTGAGTCATAAAGTACCAAGTCAGCATTGTTCAGGGACGACTTTAATATTTCCTAGTAAGACGTTGGATATAATATTTTTCTTTAAATTTCTTTTTTGAACAATATATTATTTTATAATTGATTTTACAGTATTCCTACAAGCGCACGTACTTATATACATGCTTGGATGCACAAATTCATAGATACATATGTAGAAGCATTTATAAAAGAAGACAGAAATGCATTTATGCACACATGCCTGTATACATGTATATATTGATACATGTATACATACAGACATCCTTTCCTATGGACATACGTACATGCACATATATATCATACATAAGAATATGCATTTATATGTGCAAGCATACATTTACACGTACACTAATACATGCATACATACGTTCATACATCATAATCGACATAAATACATACAAACAAATACATATACGCACATAAAACATACCTACATGCACCTTCATTCATACATACATGCACACATGTAGACATATATACATACATACATTTATACATATGTGCATAAATACATATGTACGTACATACATACATACATACATACATACATACACACATACATATATACATACATACATACATACATACATACATACACGCATACATCAATACATATGTACGTACGTGCATAAAAACATGCACACATACATCCATACATTTATACGTGAACCTATGTATACGAACATAAATACACAAACACATACATACTTAAATACATAAGTACATATATACCAACATACACACAGGAACCATCAAAAGTACAGTAATTGCGGTAACCAGTGTGTACCAAACTGTATTATCAATCCATGAATGCCAAAAACAAATTTTTCTTACTATTTCTTTTTAAATGAAAATTCGTTACAAATTCCTCGTTTTGGGATTATTTTTTCAGTTGCATGACCCTGCAGCACAGAGTTGATAGATAGAGCAACTGCATAGCAGCGAGTAAATCAGTAGGCCTGCTTTTGGTGCCAACTGGCTCTTGTAGTAATAATTACATGATTGTAGGTGGTCAGGCAAAACTTCTGGGACAATGACAATCAGAATTAAGGTGGTATACCATCACATAGGATTGAATAAGGATCCCCTTTACCCCAGGGTTATGGCCTTACCAGAAACTTTTGTACTGAGTGTACTCAAAATTTCATCTGATTTGCATGATCTCTTTTACGGTAAACGTACACTGAAAAAACTACGGCCGGCAGCAGCCGCTGCATGTGAGAGCGTACTTCCTCCACTGTAAAGTCGTTGATGCGGCCTGTTACGCGTGGGGCCGATTCGCCCCCACGGTGAACTTATTGCTCAGCCGCGGCGGTACGTACTATGGAAAACGTATGGCGTTGCATATATCACCTACAGTGCTGCCTGTGCTCCACGCGCAGGAGTTCGTCACTTCCACAAAGTTATGGCGACTGCTATGGCCCATAGTTTTTTCAGTCTATTAAGAGACACGACATTTTTCTCATTAAAATGCACCATATCGGAGAAATTCATTGCAATACAATAATTAGGAAATTAAAGACTTAAGAGAAACTTAAGAAAAATAGTAGTTTTTCATGATAAAATTGAAACTATTTTTTTGTGTGTAGCGACAAATTTATGCTGAACTTCAGACTATTTTGCGACGAAGTGAATACTTTTTTGCAACGATCTAGAAACGAAGTAGAAAATATTTAACGATAAACTTAAGACTTTTTTGCGACAAAATCAAAAGCAAGTAAGAATTTATTTTGCGAAGTACTAAAGACGAAGTAGTTTTAAGACGAACTTGAGATTTTTTTGTGACGAACTAGAAACAAAAATAAGACTATGCTGCAACAAATTTGAGACTTTTGTAATCTATTGAATGATATACTTCAGTCCTTCAAACGTTTAAATTTATTTATTTAAATTATTAACATTTGTAATGTATTCAAGTATGTTATGTTAATTTATTTTTATGATATGGAATGCTGCAAAAATTTTTAAAATACTCAACTAAATAAAAATACAATATCAAAAATAAATGAAAATTTCAAGATAAAAGAAATGAATCTGTAAGTAAGTTAAGGTTCTACTAGCGATACTGCGGTAGTCAAATGAGCTCTAAGTTTCTTAACCTCATATTTTTGGCTGTAGAGTCTATGGATCAGTGTACCTATAGGTATGGAAAAAGCATCTATGTGGTCTGATATTTATTTCTCTCTTCTCTTATCTTTGAATCAAAATTCTGAAAAGAGCAAAACACGCCTTATGTTTTTAGTTTCTAATATACCAATTCAAATTAAAATCGAAACCGCCATTTCTGTGCAAATTGAAGTTAACTGATATTTTTCTGTAAGGTCCTACGTTAAACACATGAAAATTTAATCGTTTGTAACTTTTTTCTTATGCTGTGAAAGTTCACAAATTTTTAACCGAGTCATTTTTACATCAATATCTATGAGTGAGCCGAATTCAAAACAGACTACGATTGACAGACAGAATCGATTATAAAACAGACGTTTAATTTAAAAAAATTAAAAATTTTGGCTCTTGTGAAAGAAGTTGTTTTTAAAAGTCTTTGCATAGAGCCTGTTGAAAAGCATGGTAGCATACGTTATCATTAATGTTATGTAGCTACTGCAGCTAAGACAAACATAAAAGGATGTGCTGGGTGATGTAGGGAAAGATTCTGTTAAATTGTTTTTACCAAGCCTGAATAATTGCCGCGTACAAAAATATGTTGAATAATATGCATATTTGTTTTATATACACGTAGCCCCCTCAGAATAATAAGATCGAAGCTTCTGTTAACAAGATTCTCCTATTTGTAGTAGCTTTTAGGAACATAACCCCTACGGCTACAAAGAAATGCCTGTGCATATAAAAATACTTTTATTTTTAGTTGAGTCGAAGGTTTAGAACAATATATTAAAAAAAAAAAAAAAATACAGAGCAAGGTTTGTATAACCGTTAATCAAAAATTAAAGGTCAGAAGTAAATAGGGTTGTAGAATCTTACTGACTGAATTGCATAGACGAAACTAAGGAATAATAACAAGTAATAGCTAAAAAATATATACCCTAGTTAGTAATAGTCGGATCGATTTATAAAATGAAAAAAAAAATATGATTAATAGATACAAGCATAGTTTTAAATAGCAGGTTGCGTACAACACAAAAATTAATTTAATGGTGAAAACAATAGTGATGCCAAAAGCAAATAAATATAAGCAAATCCATGAAACTTTTAATTGTTGTTTCTTTTTTTCTTTTTTTTTAAAGCACTACAATAGGGCTTTATATATGTGGATAATTCTCTGTCAAATCGTGCGCAAAAAAATAGATTTCCCAGAAACTTCGGAATATATTCCAAAAAACGCCAGAAATGCTAGTTATTTTTTTTTTGGACTTTTTAGAAGTTTTCCCAGCGAGCCACCGACCCCTAAATATTTTAATTTTTGGCATTTTCGCAAATTAGTGTAATTTTCAGCTTTCTATCTCTCCAAAAAGATCTACTTTTAGGAAAAATAGGTAATGCGTACGAAAATCGGAAATTTTCTGAATTTTCAGAAAAAGATAGTCCGATAGCCGAAACGTGGCATACACAACCTTAAAAATAAAAAAAATAATCTGTAAAAATTGAAAAAGGGGCATGCAATCCAAGCTTTTAACCTTAAAAAATGCATTATGTTAGCTCAGTATATTAGAAGAAATCTGAAGAATAACGAAGTTATCGCTAAAAATTCACGTAAATGGCAGTAGTGTCGTATTTAGACAAATGAAACGCCATTCTCAGCTAAGTTATGTTTTCTTTTGAACTACGTTTAAAATAATTTATTTTCTATAGTGTGAAATTAAAATAAATTTAATTGTTACCTATACGTGAGCTTTACGATGGCTGGAAACGCGATAAACCTGCACTTATTAAGCTACTTATCTTTTAGAGTATGAATCATGGAATTAATAGTATAAAGCTCGACGTTCAGGTTTGGAAAGCACTTAAAGTATTTCAACAAACACGTACAGTTATCCACAATTATTTACCGAAATGAGGCTTTGTTAATTACAAACTTATGTTGTTCCTGCAATTTTATTGTTTATTTTCTTCAAGGCGTAGTTTTATACGTAAGTACACCTTTACTAATAGATGTATGATACAAAAACAACACCGTATAATTCCTAGATTTAATAAGAATCCTATAAGATGTTACATTTATTCTAGTAGTTACTAGTACACTTAAATAGAGATAGAATAAATATTCCACTTGAGTATTTAAATTTACATTTTTAGAATTTTGTAAATAGTCTATTAAATAAAAATTTATCTACAAGCTATAAATTCTGCTTCATTGCATTAATTTTGCGAATAATAGTTAAAACATAAGAAAACTTTATGATTCATACTTGAAAAGTAAAATTACTTTCAAGTGTAATATTAGTGTCATTTCCCAGCCATCGTAAAGCTAACGTCTAGGTGAAGAATACATTTGTTTCAATTAAGTATTGTAGACAATTAATTGTTTTAAATGGAATTAATCTAAATTAAACATTTCTTAGCTGTAGATGGCGTTACAGTTGTTAAAATACCGACATACTGAAAATTACGTAAATTTTAAGCTAAATCTCCGTCATTCTCTATTATTTTTTTTCATTTACCAAAAGAAGTTTTATTGCCAGATTTTCAGGAGTATATTTCCAGCATATTGGGAAGACATTATGCATTTTTTGAGGTTAGGAGCTTGGACCACATGCCCTTTTTTAATATTTAAACTGTTTTTCGATTTTAAGGTTATAAATGCCACTTTTCAGCTATAGGACAATCTCTTTCTGAAAATTTTGAAAATTTCCAAAATTTCTATGCATTACGTACTTTCATTGAAAATTGATCATCTAAGAGGAATATAGAGCTGAAAATTACTCTTAATCGCAAAAAATGCCTAATATTGCAACTTTAGGTGTCCGTAGCTCGCTGGGTTGACATCTAAAGAATCTGAAAAGATTCACCAGCATTCGTAGGGTTGTTTAGAACATTCTTCATTTATACATATTTATATATATTATTAAAGATTGTTGTATTGTAAATCCGTTGGCGGGCTTCATTTACTTAAAGGCCGTTTTAATTAGAGACCTCAAGTTAATGTTTCCTTCTCTGTTTGACTTCAATTTTTTAGCCTCACATTCTATTTTACATTTCAATAAATATTATATTTTGTCACTAATACCAAAAAAAAGAGGCTAAAAAATTGAAGTTAAGCAGAGAAGGTAGGAAAAAGGTGATTGTTTTTATATTTCTTATTGAACTTAATACAAACACCACATTGATGTATAAATTATTAAAAACTTGAATAAAAAGTTCATTTTAAATTACTACTCTAACTAACGTGTTTATAATATATTTACAACCAACATTAATCGTTACTGATTCAAAATTCGTTAATTTAAAATAAAATTATTGAACTTCTCATTGATTATGGTAATAAGCAACTTTATTAAAATATTTTCATTATGAATCGGAAAATGCTACACATTGCGCCCCGCATCTATCAAATAATATCATCAAAGTTCTGAGAAATTCAACGTAGTTTTTTTATATTATCACCAGGGGCGGCATCAGGTGTATGGTCGGTATGGAAGACTCCATACCTCAATTTTGAGTGGGTATGGAATTCCATACCTTACAAATGAAACTTTTTAACCAAGACAGTAAAAAAAAAAAAAGATTGATAAACTATAATTCGCGTACTAGGTGTGAAATGGTTCCTTGTTTTTGAAAGCAGCTTTTGTATTAAATACCGTGTAAGTTGTGTCTTATGGAAGGAAGCAATCGCTGTTGTATCAACAAGTTGCGAATTAACGATAAACTTATCTAGTATTTGCTTATACACACATACACATGACTCTAAAGTCTAATATTACCTTAAGAACTTCAACAAGCCGCGTAGCTCACTTCTATTTCAGTATACAACTGTACTGTTGAACCGTAAAGAGTGAAAATTTTACGTTATTTAATCATCAAAGAGCAAGTTGTTAAGTTGTTTTAATATAAAATTTTCAGTTACTGTTTCGATATCGATGTGTTTAAGTATACAAAATGGATAAATATTTCATTAGGAGAAAGCCAACGATTAAAGATTCTGGTTCTGGAGAGGGTCTTGACAACAGAGACGCTAAAAAGATTGCTACGAACAATAAAGTTACCACGGAGAACACTGTCTCAGACAAAGATTTAAGAGCATCAAAACATTGCGTAAAGTGTAAGTTATTTCATGAATCCGCGATGTTTTTAAAATAATTTGTTACTTGAAATCACGTACCATTAATTCCACAATTATGCAGAATTTACGTAAATAAATATTTTGTATGTGGTTAATTTTGTAAAAAAACCTCTTGAATAAGATACGAAGATTTCAGCAAATTTTATATTTATCATAAATATTATGTGAATTTAAATATTATCATTGATAATATTTTGTGTATTTGGAAACATGACTCGTGACTCTGACGTCAGTAAGACATAAAGCACAAGATTTATGACTCAATTTGTTTACTTTGCTTTGAATATTGAACTATAGACGTGATTACCCCAAAATCTGGTGCTTATATCATAAAAGTATTAATTTACATTATAATATAGATTTCTCAAAACTTTCATACCCCTACATTAAGCGCAGTAAGTAGAGCCGAGAGTTATTTTACTAAAAGTATCATTCTTATTAATTATTTTTTTTTACGAAATTAAATATTTTGAGTACTGTATTAGTATTCAATCGATCTGTCGAGGGCGAGGCGAAAATAATACAATGCTAAACGAGCAAACAGCTCACGCGTCGCTTACAACTATCGCACAACTGACTGAGTAGACAGGGGCCCCCCAAGGTATATATAGGCGAGGACTTATCGCACAACTGACCGAGGAGACAGCAGCCCCTCTAGGTATATATAGGCGAGAACTTAAAACCAGTAACAGTTATAAAACATTTATAATTTTAATTTTCGCCAAAGTGGGAAATATGTTTTGTATAAGGTGTGTATATCTTCTTTCTTATTTATATTGTCCTGGTTATATTTTATATGAACCATTTCGGAAATTAGTCTCTTTTTGTAATTTTGTTCTCTGTCTAAAATGACAGTATTTTCCCAATCAAACTCATGACTGTTGTCGTATTGCACTCGTTTTCGAGTTATTATTTTCGCCTTGCCCCCGACGGATCGATTGAATACTAATACAGTACTTAAAAACAATGGAGGCGGCAAGTAATGTGACAATTATTTAAATATTTTGTTTTTCAAATTTTAGCTAAACCTGAAGCTTTTGATTCTTGGGAAAAAAAATACAAGTAGATAAGTTTTGATGAAAAAACTGGGGCATTCACTGCCTGACATGTCAAGAAGCTGTTAATAAAAAATTGCCATTGCCAATCAACAGTTGCAGTTTATCTTTGAAAAAAGCATTTGTCGACGAGGGTTTTCGTACGTTCAAAAATGCTTCCTTGGAAAAAAGTGAACTTCACATGCCTGCTTTACTAGCTACTATCATTTGACTTTTATTTAATTTTGTATATAATTATAATTATATTTGATCAAATCGAAACTTTGAATGATGCGATACAGTTTCAGGAGCTTTGTTTAAATGATTTACATTCGAGTGTGATAGCCATGATCAATAATTTACAAAATATGAGATGTGACAAAATTTTTAGCACTATATGGCAAGATGCTAATGACAGTTAAACATTTAAAAACAGGTATTCAAAGTCCATTTGAAAAAAGGTAAAAAAAACATCTGAAAAACGTTATGAGTATAGTCCAAATTCCAATGCACATGTACATTCAAGTTTGCAAGACTCGTACAGACAAATTTATTTTGAAATTCTTGACACGACAATGACAGCACTTAAAAGTAGGTTTCACAGTAAAACAATAAATTTGCTAAACAAATTTGAAGATTTTATAACTAATCAGAACGAAAATGATGTTTCATAAATTACCAAATTTTATAATACCTATGAAAAAGAATTTGATAAAAAAAAATTTGAAATTAGAACGTGATTAACTCATATCCAACTTACCAGAAGACTAAGAGTCTAATTTTTATGTACAAAATTCAACAAGTGAAAATCTTAAACATACAAAATCAGAAAAATAAAAAAAACTGCAGATAAAAAAATATGTAAAACAAAGTAACGTATTTGATGAAGAAAAAAAATGAACTTTAAATGATATTTTAATGTATCTAAAATTCAAACGAGATATTCGCACAATCTTTCCACAGATAACAAAGCATGTTAAATTTATTTTTAACATTCCTGTTACATCTTGCACAAACGAAAGATTATTTTTGATTCTTCGCCTTTTAAAAAATTATTTTAGGTCAACCATGAAACGAAATAGACTTAACGATATAAGTATATTAAAAAAATATTCAGATAAAGCCTCCAATCTTGATAAAGAATCCTTATTAAACACTTTTATTTTAAAAAAACAACATTCGGTGTCAAAATTTTTCTGTAAAGTAGATTGGACTTAATAGTAATAATGTTGTTGTAGTTATTGTTGTAGTTGTATAGTGTGGTAGGTAAATAATTATAATGATACACAATCATATTTACAAGACGTTATTGCATCTTGAGCAATAGAAAGATAATTTTAAGCATGTAGAAATAATAACAAGATAATTAATGAAGCTTTTTTTCTAAATGACCTATTTTTTTGTCATCATTAGCAAAAATTTCTCCATACCCCAACTTTCAGTCTAGTGCCGCCCCTGATTACCACGAGTGATAAATTAAGTGCATTACGACTTTAAAAATGTTATTTTAATCACTTGAATGACTATGATAACTAAAATTGACGAATTCCATTTTTACTCGATACCGTTAACCATTTAATGGAATAATTTACAAATATAACAAGTATTACCATACATTTTTTTTTTCTTGTCTTGAGATTTTTAAAGCTCCATATTAATTCATGGACAATTATGATTTTATTTAGTTCAGCTTTGACTTTCGACTTCTTAATTTACATTATTCAATATTAATTTGAAAACTACTAGGATTGAATTGGTAATGTTTACAAGGCATATTTTTGATGCATTGACACCAAGATAACTAATTTGAATATAATGTATCTTTATTTCCGTAAGTCTATGTAACTAAGTAAATTTGCATTGATTTTGTGCGACTTGTAAATTTAGAGTTTTCTCTGAGTCCGTCCATTTTTAATACGTCATTTTCCAATATTTTGACTAAGGCATTATTTTGTTCAACGGCTTCAGTCATATTACTAGCTAGTAAAACATCGTCACCAAATGTAAATACTGTATTACAAAGTGATTTTACATTACAATCAGTACAGATTTTCACTAATCAGTTATATGTCCTATATCATTAAGAAAATTTCAATCACAATGAAATATCATTACTGTTGTCAAAGAGCTAAGATCCCTTTTCATATCGGATTGACTTATCGAGAATTCGAGTGTAATTTGATCTGCTTGAAAATTTTTTTAATGTGATAACGAAAATTGTAGGAATCACGTATGTATTGCTGTCTGAATTTTTCACAGAGAATCTATGGACTTGTTTGGACACATAACTAAACTTTTTATTGTGTAAAAGGATCCAAAAAATGAGAAAAATAGTTGAAAAAAACAATATGTTACAATTGTTAAAAGTTGTACATAAAAAATATTCAATTTTTTGCGTAACCATGTTCAGAAGTTGTATTTAGTTATTCAACATATATAAATAGCTCAAAGAGTGAAATCCGAATAAAAAGGCTATGAACACCCCTATCCCTTAAGGACGTTCCATACAGTTAGCGGGGGGAAATGCTTCAGGGGCAAGGGAAAACGAGCGACGAGTGAAGATCTGACAACGATGTACAGATTTTATTTAGACATACCCACAGCCATACAATATTCTTGCAATGCATAGACATACTCCAACAAATATATTTCTGTCGCGGAAAACGACGTCAAGGCTTACGGTCATCTGGCAAGTAAAGCCAGAAGCGCGAGTCGCCACACGGCGTTGTCATATCATTTTTTTCAACTTTTTTTTTTTTTTTTTTTTTTTTTTTTTTTTTTTTTTTTTTTTTTTTTAATTTTTTTTTTTTTTTTTTTTTTAACATTTCCTTTTACAAAAAAAAATGAGCGTTTTTTTTTTTTCCAATTT
>JAPYYV010009671.1:0-13258 GCA_030522625.1 Copidosoma aretas | reverse complement strand
TAAGAGAGAGCATGGTCTGTCGTGGCACCGTGGCGTCTGCTGAGCTGGAGAGGGAGAGAGAGAGATGGAAAGGTCGTCTAGTGTGGCGTCGGGTTCATGCTAGCTCGGCGCCGCACGCGTCGTTAGACCCCTCGTTGCTGTCGCTGTGCCTGCTGGTGTTCCGGAGCTCACGTGCCGAAGCTGCTGTGCTACTGCTGCCGCTCTCTCTCCCCTTATCCTTTTTATTTCTAAAGATAAAGATCCTTTTATGTGTTCACTTCCAGTATATTTTTTGTACTATATTTATCTTAGTTATTCTGCATGGTACTTTTGTCTTTCAATTGCTAAGCGCCTATAACGATGTCATCAGATAATTTAAGACAGTATAGTTTGAGTTTGCCTATAGTTACACCTCCTGTATTATTTAACACCCACTTATAATCTATATGTTCTATAAATGAACTTAAAAATATCCAGCTAATTGGTCACCCTTGCCCTACCACTTTATTTTTTTTAAGTAAATTTTTTTTCTCCAAACCGTATTAATTTGTTTTTTTTTTACATTTTTAGATTCTTTCAAACACTTTTTTTATTTATATACTTATCTCTTTCATTTACAATTTGACCTAGAACATTTCTCAATTGATGTTAATAATTTCTGTTTTGAAGTCTACAAAAATAGCACATAATTTATTGCACATTTCCCTCATTTTATTTTCAATTAAACTATTTAGTACAAAAAACTGGCCCCTTGCTCTTCTTTTTGCTCTGATGCTAGCCTGAGTCACCTTTACTATTTTACACTTCTTGCCCTATTTTTCTACTTTTTTAACGATTATAATTGCTAATATATTAAATGCTACATTTAATAACGCCACTATCCTGTAGTTTTAACGTCCTTCTACTCCTTTCCTTCCCTGTAAATTTGAAAGATTATTGCTATTCCCCACTCTTCAATAGTATGTGTGTAAATCTATAAGCAGTATAGTAGGTTTTTGAATTTAATCAACTAAATTATTTGCAGATTCTTAAAACAGTTCACCATAATACTGTCTCTTTGTGAGTCTTTTTTTGAAATTTCACATTAACATACTTTTATTCAATAATAGATATATCCTCGAAAAATCTTTCTCGGCATTGCTGTTGATTCAAACACTCCTTTATGGTTTTCCGTATAACATGTATAATTGTTGTCTCTTGACAAATTTTTAAAATCATTTTTATATGGCTCTTTCCTGATCACCGTCTTCTTTTTTTTCCTGTTTTCATTCTTAAATAGCTTTCCAAAAATCAATTGTATTTAATTTTCTGCTACTCGTCTTAGTATTCATTGGTGTGATTGCTAATTTTCCCAATATTTATATTCTTAATATAAATAATATTTATAATCATCATATCAATACATAAAATTTCTTACAACACTCAATTTTTTTTTATTTATTAAAAAGCTTATAATATCTTTAATTTTTAATTCAAAAATCGATTATTTTTTTTTTTCAATATTCTTTTTTTTTTTTTTTTTTTTTTTTTTTTTATTTTAAATTTTTTTTTTTTTTTTTTTATCAATGCTGTTTTGAAAATATTTCTCTTAAAAATATTTTTAATTTAATTAATAATATAACATTAAAAACAACGATTGCTTGGGCTATGACTTCGGACAGGCATAAATACGTGATGGATTGTTATTTTAGATGATAAATAATCAACCTTGAATTAGCACATATTACTGAGTGCATTTATACAGATCAAATATAATACTTGATTTTTTAGTTTACTCACTAGCTCGATTTTTAATAGTACCATTACTTTAAATACTCATAGAACAACTATAAAAGCTATAACCAACATATTATAAATGATATGACTTTTTAATAAATTTAATCACATCTATGATACATTTAATTATCTATTATTATATATTGGTACAATAATTCCGTTGATTAAATGCATCTATGCTTTTTACATTTTTTGAGCACTATCAATACATTTTATACAGTTAACACACTTTTATCAAAAAAGCTTTTATGCTTTCTAGTGATTTTTTTATTGTTGTTCAGCTGAAGA
The DNA here is from genome assembly GCA_030522625.1 of Copidosoma aretas. Taxonomy (NCBI): domain Eukaryota; kingdom Metazoa; phylum Arthropoda; class Insecta; order Hymenoptera; family Encyrtidae; genus Copidosoma; species Copidosoma aretas. Next base: position 11,215 of record JAPYYV010009671.1, on the reverse strand, counting down.
GCCTCCCTACTGTTCAGAAAATTTTGACCGCGTGAATTCCACAGTTAGTTTGTCAAAACCAATTTTTTCTACTCGACGCAGTGTCAAATTTTCTAAAATAAATGTTTAAAATTTATTACTCTGGTAGAATTTGTTACATTAAAAATAATCATTATGTCTTAACAGGTATTCTTCTTCAATTTTTTAATACTCATATTCAATGTAATTTTAATTTATAAAATAATATATTAAAGGTATTAACAGTATAGCATTACACTTCAGACAAATCTCATTTTTTAAAAAGGTATTAGTATTAGGATAAAATTTTTTTTTAAATAGCTAGAGAATATTTAAAATAAGGTAATAGCATGATTAGTATTTGTTGAGAAACGAAGTCTTTTTGATTATTATAAAAAATCCTAACTTAAACATTATGAACAAAAGGCACCATAAACCCTTTTTGGTCTTTCTACTGAAAGTAAATACCTTTATTTACTGATGACTTATAGTAGCGAGTATGCTGTGCTGAAAACAAATAAATGTAATTAAATAAGACTTTACGTACCATGTTTTCTTTCGAGAAATCATAATTACAATTTATTTAAAATCTTCGACTATTATTGATATCTTTTTACTCTAAAATACAAACAAACACTTTTTCACATGATCATTGCTTTCCGTGCATACGCTACTCATCGTATACTCTGTCTTACTCTAATATTATGCATGAATGTTATTCTGTCAGTAAAGATGACTTTCTTAGATAAACCTGATCCTTTTGAAACAAACTAATTATCGACCAATCAACAACCACATGTGCTGTGCATAATCACACATTATAACGGTGGACTCTGTAAGACTAAGAACATAGTAGTTTACATTCTTGTAATTAGCTGTCTATACTTATTGTCATGACTTATATATGATTATAAGTAAAACAATGTGTACTAGTATATTGAAATCAACCAATCACCAGATTGCCTAGCAATATTTCACTAATATCTAAGCCTTTAAATTAACGTTGCACTCTTCAATATTGAATAATTCACACGTTACAATTGATTTAATATTGCGAAAAACATGACAGCCATTTCATAGGCTCTTGAAACTGCTGCTTTAAGAGACACCTTATATTTTTTACATTATTTTTTATACCGTGTACGATTCCGACTTAACCAGCAATATGGGAGAGCTTTTTAGGCTGCCCTAATTTTTTTTTAATAACATTCGGGAAATTTTGCGGTCAGTTTTAATTTCTTTCATATGCTTGTTTCGAGCGAAATAAAATATAGTTAGTTGTTAGAATTGCTATAGTCAATTATTAAAAAGGAAGTTAAACTTAGGTTTTTTCTTCGATGTATATTTGGTATGCTATTATACTCTCGTTTTTTTTTAAATTATCTTATTGTTATAATGCGAGCAATAGTATATAAACACAAATATTACTAAGTGCAAACAGTATTTTTTTCTTTGTCAATTTTAATATTTCACATTCTTAAATACAGATTCCTATTAAAAATTTCGGTAAAGGTTACTCAGGGGCACAACAGTCGAAAAGAAATTTGAAATTATGTAATAAAAACATGAAACAATAATGAATATAAACATGTATTTTTTGCTCGGTTTTTGATAAATTTTTTACATTAATTTTTTACTGACGTACCTTGTTTTTACTTAATTCTAATGATAGATTTTCTAATGATGATTGCATTTTTATACACTTTCACATTTCTTTTGTTTGTTTCATAAGTATTTAAAATTATTATCCTTATATATAAGTACTAATATTATTTTGAATTAAGTAACTAATGTAATTGATTGCACATACAACAACGTGTTTGAATTTCTTCAACATTTATATGATATTATAATTTATAACGCATAACATACTCGTATTTCTGAGCTTGCAATTTTTACTGTTTTGCCTTATTAACCTACAAAGATATATTATATTTTCATATAAATCATCGTTCTCCCGCATATCTCTCCAATTTCTTTTAATTCAATATTCCTGACAAATAATATTATTTAATTTGTTTTTTCTTTTAGTCTTTACATAGCAATGTGCCCTTCATACTAATATATTTTTTTTTGCAGATCCTACAGTATATCACTAACAAACTACCAAACCAAACTATTTTTTCTCTTTTTGCTTTATTTTTCTCACTGCTCTTTTCTTTTTTTTACATTTTACGAATAATAGAGTAGTCAATAAGCATATAGTTCTCTTTATTTTCTCATCGACAAAAGCCTTACTTCGCTGCGTAAAATAATATTTGACTTTATAAAGTTTATTTTCCATTGTAGCTCTTTTTATACATCCTATCGTTTTCCAAACCTATACTTTTTCATGTACTATAATTTCATTGCCTATTTTGTATTATTATTATTGACTACGTCTGTTTATTTTTCAATTAGTCAAAAATAACGCCACCTGCTATTGTCCATTTTTGTTATGTGAAATAAGTGAATTAATTACCTTTTTTTTCATGCCTATTTCTAAGCTAACCTTCTCTGCTTCTATTTGTCATATTTATTCTGGTATGTTTGCCTTCAAACCCAACTTGATATTTGTAAATCTGAATTTATTTGTACCCCTTTCTCTTTTCTTTTTTATTCCCAAATCCATGCCTATCTTGCCTTTATCAAGCTTCCGTATTTGGGCACGTCCAGCGAGAAAAAGTTTGGAAATATCATGGAAAAATGAAATTCGATGGATTTGGATCTGCTCTTCATAATGGTACTAACATTTTTTGTTTAAAACCATTTTCCGTGTTGAAATACATCATTGTAGTTTTTGTCGTTTTTCTGAAATTCGCGACAGTTTCGAAAAATAAAATTTACACGAATCAAAAGAGCAACTCTTGGACCACATGTTTACAAATTTTTAGAGTGAGAGTGCATTAATTTCCTCATGACATGCGAATTATGACGCTAACATTGGATTAGCCACGCTTATCAGACAACAATATAGTTATAGTACAAACTGTAGACTAACTGATGAATACTTGTCATTCATCAAAACAATGTTTACGTTATGTATAATAGAAGTCATAATCTGTACTTGCTCCGCTATAATGTTCACGAAGAATGGAACTTACAACAAAAAAAACTTCAAAGTTTCAATTCATTCTACAATTTTTTGATGGATCGTACATTACCGTATTTGATTTTACATACCAACAAAATCGCATGTTAGTAGGCTTGGAGAGCAAACCCACTAAACAAAGAAGATCTGTTAGATTGTGTGCAAGATTATGTAAAATCATCAAATTTGAAGACTAAGTTTACCAATGGAAGACCTGAACGACAGTGGACAGAAAGTTTTCCCAAACGACACACAGAACTGACAATAAGGATGGCACAAAATTAAATCAAATCACGAGCAGAGGTAACTGAAGAGCATTTGAGAAAATGGTTTTTAGGAGTCCGGTCGTTTTTGGAAAGTTAAAACTTGCTAACCTTAAAACCTTCTTAAGTCTTTAATTGTGATAAGACATGTGTTAAGTTGTGTCCAAAGGCAAAAAAGTAATTACTACAGTAGGATCGAGAAAAGTGTATAGGCTAGTTAATTGTGACGAGAATGTAAAGCTTCACTACCATGCTTATGAACAATGCTAAGGGCACTCGTGCCCCTCGTATGATAATATTTTTGGATTTACTTGAATGGTAATTTATCCTATACCTCTATACTACTAATAAGATTTTGTGGATATAACAATATTTAAATTATTAATTTATTTTCTCACCTAACTTACATACCTCAACTGTTAAGTGTGTCTTTCTTCACACTTTTCAAAGCAAGCTGGTCAAAAACTGTTAACAAGAGGAAACTAGATAATAATATAAGTCGTCTGAAAAAAGAACACTGTCCGAATGTTATCAAAGTGACACTTAAGAATATAAGAGATGAAGCTTCAATTGTTTGAAGTGGCTTTAAATGCACTGGATTATGGCCTTGTAGCGCACATGCTATAGATTATAATATATTTAGTAACAAAAAAAAATAGAAAGCAATAACAACACAAGAAACAGGTCTTTATCAAGAAGATAGTGGCATTTTAAAAGAATTTAAAAAATCTCTTGATCAACAATTACAGAACGATTTTAAAGTATCTGAGTTTAGTGGAATATGAAATGGTAATAAGAAATTCGAAAGTTTGCTTGAGTATTGGTAAGACCAAAAGAAAATGTGAATGTCAATTCGAAGGTCATAGAGGAAGATGATAAAGAATTAGCTTTCACGCAGTCAGAAGAAACTTTTGGTACCTCATTTACATCATAATATAGTAGAGCAACAGTGGTGATATTCATTTTATTTTTACTCTTTTTTTATTTCTAACTAAACCAGTAACTAAATCAATTATTGTACTTTAATCGTATTTACACTTTTCAACAAATATTTATTTATTTATAATTATATATTCTTTTTATAAATTTGAATGAAGCAGTTTGATTTTTATCATACACTTTGATGAACTTTTATGTGACAAAATTTTTAGCGAGAATTCTATCTTTTTGACTCATTTAATTTTGAAAAAATTAAAAAATTTTCAAAATATGATTATGTTCAATTTTTTTGCAAGAATAAGAGTTTGAGATGCTTTTTTTAGGCAATTCGTTAACTATTAAATCTTTGAGCATGAAGGTTATTACTGGGTGATATACTTTATACATATTTAATCGTAATAATAATTTTAAGAAAACTTTTTAAACTCAAACAAACAAATATTAATAATTTTTTTAAAAATTTTATTAATATTTATTACAGCCTTTGAAATAAATTATTCAGAAGGACAGGAAATGCAAACTTAATCATAAAACTAACAATAAACAAACTTTCTTTTTATATCTTGCCACCGCAAACACACAGAGAACCTAATTTGTTCATTATCGGAAGTCAAATTCACTGCTAGGACACTTGCACGTGCGCTTTGCTCTAGTGTGTGTTTAAACAGGCATTTTTGTGCGCATTGGCTATCTTTCTTTTTTTTTGGTCCTGTTAGCACTAGAGACTTATGTCCCGTAATTAATGCAACTTGTAGAAAATAAATAAAGAACCTAAAGAAAATAATTTATCGAGTCTTCTTCACTCAACTCGTTTACCTTAACATTTGGTCCTTCTAGCCAGATCTAGCCTTGGTAAACAGCTAGAAGTTCATCTCAACGGAACCGACGATTTCGGACCAGAAATCCAACTTGAAGCCTGGACCCAGATCGAGCTTAAGTCAGTATAATGGCAACGGCAGGCACAGCTTAGAAACCAAGGAATCTTAGCAGAAGTCAACGGTATATCCTGGGAGCTTAGAGCCCAAGCCGACTTGCTCTCGCTCATGGGCAAGTCTTAGATGTCTCCAAGGGTCGGTTTTGAGACAAACTCTGCACAATTAGCACGTTCAATTTGAAACAGTGCTTAGGATCCAATCCTCCTCGTACTGGCACGCACGATGTGTGCCAACTGCATCTGTCAAGCCCTGGGGGCTTATGGGCCGGCCAAGCCATCTGGAACTTAGAGTGGTGGCAATTGCAGCTGGAGGCAACCTACAAGCACGTCGAGTTGACTCTTGTCTCTGTCTTGGTTACTCGCACAATCCTTAACAAACGGTGCGTCGAGCCTTCTTCGTCTTGCATCGATATTTAGTTTCCAACGGCAACAAACAAGTGGATTGTTGTCGAAGATCGGAGCTTTGGTCGACGCGACAAACTTCGTTCGTCTCGCTCCCAGCTAAGCAATCTCTACGGGAAATATAGCATGTCGATGGCTAATGCTCGCAACAGACTCTCAATAATAAACCTTGCGTTACAGCGGGTGAGATAAAGGGCTTAGGGCAAGCTTGATTAAGTTTGGCATTCAAAACAAGCCTTTAACTCTTTCACAATGAATCTTTTAGGTATGAATCTGCTGCGGACTCAAACAGCCCTGCTTAAGGCTTAAGGTTATACAAAATACGGCAAAGACCGCTCTGGACGCACAGCCAGAGACTTGGACTCTTGGCCAAGTCACCAGCCGTATCAACTTGCTCGAGAGCTACTGGAGGCACTATTTTGGAAATCACATCACGCTTCTGGGGGACCCCGAGTCGGTAGAATCAGAGTACTTACAACTTGATCCTTACTCTGTGAGCTGGGAAGATTATGCACGAGCCCAAGGCAAGCTCTTTGATTCACATGGTCTTTTAGAAGCCCCAGCTAACGGCGGGTGATCTCCATCACTGGATGAAACTCTGCCCCCTAGAGCTTTACGACTCCCGCCTATAGCCCTACCAACCTTCAGTGGCTTACAAACAGACTGGGAGTCATTTAAAGATCTCTTTTGCTCCATCATTCGCGTGGATCCTGATTTGACAAACGTAGAGAAGCTGTTTTACCTAAAGACTTACGTCCAAGGAGAGGCGAAGGGAGCTCTGGTGAATCTTTAAGTTACCGGTAAGAACTATGCTATGGCGTGATCAATGCTGAGGTCACGTTATGATCAAAAGTGACAACTGATTCACAATCATGTAATAGCTCTCGTGAACTTGCAGTCGCTTTGTAGCAAGTCCTCATCGGGTATTTATCGCTAATCGACGAAGTCACTAAGGATAGAGACTAATTACAAGCTCTAGGTCACCCTGTTGATAAGGTTAACTGGCTTATACCTCTTACGTCCGAAGCAATGGACCCGACGACTCAACGCGCATGGAAGGAGGAGTTAAAAGAGCCCTTAACGGAGGCAACCCAAGAAAGCCCATTGAAGGATCCCATGCCGTCGTTTGTGACTGAGGAAGCAATTCCTTTAGCGGCGTTGCAGAAGGCTCAAATCAGTCGACGACAGCAAACCAACATTGACCAAGAAATCGGGAGCAGTTTACCGAGTCCGGTCCGTCAGGACGTTGACTACGACTTCTTATCAGAACGTGCAGCCTAGTCCGGCATGTCACGAGCGTAATTACCTGCGGCAAAGTACTGCATTCAAGTCCCTTGATATTAAAGCTCGACGACGTTTACTTATGGAGAAATCTCTTTGCTTCAGCTGTCTGAAAGGAGACCACCTAGCGAGAGCCTGACCATCTCAACGCTCGTGTTGCAAATGCGGTGGCTCTTATCACTCCTTATAAATTGGCGTCGTAAGACGGTCATTCGAGAATGACTCTGAGGAAAAACCATTGAAAAAAGCAAAGTTTCAAGCCATGACCACGTCCCTAGCCGAGAAAGGCATCGACGAGAAGTCAACTACCATATCGCAAGTAGCTACCCTGCCAACCACAATAGTAACGTGGAGTGACGGACGGGGTCCAAGAGAAGAAGTTCGAGCTCTACTTGATCCTTGCTCAGAGTCGACGATCCTAAGCGTCAATGTCGCCAAACGACTCGGAGGTAACTTCGAGTCAGTCAACATTATCGTTTCTGGAATCTCAAATGGTCTACTCAACGTAACGTGCACCCGTGCGAGTGTATATCTCTGCCCTCCTTTACCAGAACGGCCTTGGATGATGGACTTGTATGGGCTTCAATAAATAGGGGTCGTCACTTCACCTCTTTGCGTTGATGCAGACTCCAGGAGGGTGGGAAGCTTGATCTTGGCAGACATGAGCTTTATGAAGCCTGGCAACAAAGATTCTATACTAGGAGCAGACGTTTACAGGCGAATAATGTGACTGGAATCCATACAGCTGGGCCACATCCTCGCCCAGTTCACTGCCTGTCAGAGATACTGCCTATCGAAAAGTGATATCCTTATCCACTGGTACCACGTTTGACAGCCCACGAGAGCAAGTCACTTGTTGTGAGGCACTCACAAATCTGATGCAGCGATTCTGACCCGTTAAATACCCAAATGCATGAGGCAATCATTATCCGACCTGGAGCACGAACGCATCTTCTCCAGCTCAGTCCTCAGGGATTCCTCCGGCTGCTACATAGTTATCCTGCCTTTAAAGCCGGGCAGACAGGATAAGCTTGAAGAAAGCCTCAAGCAAGCCACTTAGCTACGTCAACTTAGGTCACATGTGAGCACTAATGCCTTAAGAACGCACAAATAGCGGGACTTCAATAAACTACATACTGCATTACGCAATCTGGCATAAGAGAGATCGAGGCCAAAGGTTAAGAGTTCTATTCAACGCCTCCTGTCCCACCGCTTCTGGTCACAGTCTCAACTATGTGCTGCATCTAGGACCTAAACTGCACAGCAACTTAGTCGACGTGGTCACTCGGTGGAGACTGCATCGCTGGGTATCTTGCGCTCACATCAAAATGACATTCAGGCAAATTCGGAAAAAATTCGGATATTTTCATTGATTTGAAGGTTAGGATTAAGCGATTTAGCTTTTTCTATAGTTTTTCTCTATTCTCCATCATCTTAACTAGAAGCACCAAAAAGACTTTTTGGATTTTTTTTTTCTTCTCAAGATGTTAGGTTTTTGACAAATAAAAGTTCCAAATACTTTATTTTGAGGTTATGTTAGGGTGTATTATGTGAAAATTTGGTAATAATACTAATATATATTAAAAAACAGTTAAAGAGATAATAAAGCTATTTGTATACATTTTTTGCTTAGTATGGATTTTTTCGGAGGTTTTTCATTTATTTAGAGGTTAGGATTTAGCGATTTAGCTTTCTCTATAAATTAACTCTATTGTCTATCATCTTCAATTAAAGCTGCAGAAAGAACATTTTAATTATCTCTTTTCATCATCAAGATATTAGGTTTTTGACACTTTAAACCCGAATTCACCCACTGTGTGGTATCGTGTAGCCGACAACTGTAAGGGTCGTTTGCGAAACGAGGAGGGCAGAATGTAAGTCGAATCCACTGGAAGGAGACTGGGCATGCGCTATGCTCTTGTGTGTGTAAAAATAAGTGTGGGTGTGCGCATTCGTTATCTCTCTCTCTCTGGTCCTGCTTGCGCCAAAAACTTAAGCCCTATAATTATTGCAACTTGTACAAAAGAAATAAAGAATCTGAAAAAAAAGGTTATCAAGTCTCCTTCACTTAAACCGTTAGCCTTAACAATTATCAATCTTCGCATTTGCGGCAGCTAAGAGGGTTATTTACAAAGTTTTTTAAAGCTCAGAGCCTCATTAAAAAATGTTGCACAAAAGTTGCATGAATTGTGTAGAAACCTTCTTGTAGTTGGCCATTTTTATTAAATTTAAACAAATACTATATAAAAAAATAGATTCTCTTGTTAGTAGTAATAAATATTTGTCACATAGATCTGTGATACTAGGCCTTCGTTAAAGTTTTTCATAATTCTCTACCATTATAATTAGAAAATAAGAGAAATACTGTTATATGATTTATGTGCGTTTGTCAGGTATCATTAATTTGTAAGCTTTACATAAGTTCTGAGGTTTTTTTTTTTAATAATCGCCTTTTATTAAATTTTATCTACAATCAATCACACATTAAGGAATTATAATAATTAACCTAAGTCTTTGTATACGTAAACAAGAATCGAAGAATTATAAATTATTGTTAGTCAAATTTCGTTCATAAAATTTTTTTCAACTTTTTCCAAAAATCTGTGTCAAATTGAAAAATAAAGATATAGAGATATAGAGAAAATATCATTAAATAAGGTTGCTTTCGTGAGATACGTGAGATGTTAACAACATCAAGAGAAGCTTAGCAGACTGCATTTTTTTCCCTGCTCTCTTTACACATTCTCTGTACTTTGTAGTAGAATAATTCAGTAGTACAAAAATGCATTATTTATTCTGATTGTTGGCGCTATGCACTCCAAAATATTAAAACAATATTAAATATAATAAAAATACATAATTTTGGTTTCCACTTTTTGCCCTTATTTATGTCAGGTCTTATTGTATTAGATTTTACTATATTCCTTCGTATTTCTGTATAGAATCAGGAAGTGAGATAAAAATCAGCTGTCTATCTCTTTGCACTGGCATGATATCCAAGAACTCAGGGTTCAATATTAATTTTTAGTGATGACCTTCTTAGTATGCTTTTATAATTTTTTACTAAATAACAAAGAGAGTTAGAAAAATTATGCTTTCACATATTAGCGTAAGTAAGATGTATAGCAAATTTAGAGACAAGGTTTTAAATTGTAGGTCTTGGAAACATTTTTCCATTTATGTAACAAATCTGGAAAAAAAATCAGCTCTATTTTTTCGTAGCAAGATATCCAAGAAGGATCAATTTAATCCTAATTATTAGGTTAAATTCTAATGTCTTGACTGTTTTAGTATATTATCATAATTTTATACGAAACAACAAAGACAGCAAAAAACATTATACTTTAAAGTGTTTCCATTTCCGAAATAATAATAATATTAATATTTAAGAAAAATTTTGGGGTTAAGTTTTAACTTCTGGAGCTAATTACAATTTAGGCTTATAAAAACAATAAATTTGGAGGTAAATAAAAAAAAATTAGCTATTCATCTTTTTGCATCAATCAAACACAAAAAAATGGTATTCAATGCTACTTTTTAGTTGAGGATTCCATTTTCAGGCATCGAAAGTATTTTTCCATTAGTCCAAATGCAATAACGGAACAAAAAAATAACATGTTTTTCTATATGCTTTTGTTCTCGATAAATCAGTTTTCAAACACTAGACCTTCAAAATTTTAGGCTTGTAGATGATGTTTCAGACAATTAAATTTAACATTCTGTCATAGTAGTACTTAAATATTTAAGACATAATCATTAAAACACTAATTAAAACTTTTTTTAAATTCTGTTCTAGAAAGTTTTTTTTGGTTTTTTTATTAACTATGTGGCTAGGATCGAACGCTCTAAGATTATCTATAGTTTTTTCTTATTCGCTATCATCTTGGCTTCATGCTCTAAAAAAATTTTGAATTTAACTTTTTTCCATTTTGAGATATTAGGTATTGGAGAAAACTATCAACTCCGCCTACTGTTCGCCTGCGCCACGAGTGTAACAAAACACACTTTTTTATAACAATAAAATTGCGCTGGCTGTGATTATTCACTATTTTTAAAGGTTGTAGGTAAAGCCACACATAATAAGGAAAAAATGGTCCTAACTTAAAAGAAAAGATTTAAGGGTGGTTAAGACAACCCTTAAGACGAAAAAATCATATAAGTTAAAACTTTAGTAAGTATGTTTTATCTTAAATAAAAACAATGAAATGTCAAATAATGGTTAAATCAATCGATAACACAGCCACACAAAAAAAAAAAATTTTGGGGTTAGGTGGTCGGACCATGTTAACTATATGTTTTTGGGGTCGCTGAATTCAAATTTGGGGTCAG
>JAPYYV010009670.1:0-12746 GCA_030522625.1 Copidosoma aretas | reverse complement strand
ATATTTATCATTTCTCAAAATACATTTTATGGTATACAATTTAGAAATTCGATATCAAGTAATCAAAAGTGTCTAAGCCGAGCTAAGAGGAACGCGCGAGACTTTATGTTGTTTTTTTAATTGCTCCAAAAGAAAGAAAAACATATTTTCCAAAATCGATATACCAACGTAAAAAGACTAGTTCTTTCGATCTAAACTACTTCAAAAAAAATAAAAAATGGAGTTTTTGAGATATTGCGCTTTTATTTTTTCTTTTGCAATTTTGGAGGTTATGTTTACATTTTTTGGAAAACTGATTGATGCATCTGAAAGGTGAGAAAAAAAAACATCGAAAACATGATTCAAGTATTTGTAAAAAAAGTATTTTAATAGCATAGTAGCGAGCTAAAAAGTATGCTCATTTTGCACTCGCGCGACGCGCTTGGAGAGTTGAAAAAGTATTTTAATAGCATAGTAGCGAGCTAAAAAGTATGCTCATTTTGCACTCGCGCGACGCGCTTGGAGAGTTGACGTGAAACGCCTCATATGTGTAGTGATAAGTATGAAGTATTTTCTGCCCTCCTCACCGCTCCCCCTCCGACTTCCATAAAAAATTCGATCATTTTCTCCGTAATTTCCCTTAAAAATCATTTTTTTTTAGTTTTTTAGTAGCCGCCTCTCCTCATCGACCCCTCCTAATCCCTTCCTTACCAACCCCTAAAAACTTAGAAATTTATCAGGTTCTGTCGACCACCCCCTCCCCCTCAAAAAAATTGAATTTTTTACCCTATACTTCATAGATCCTCCGAAAATAGCCAAAGTCTCCTAAAAGACACTATAACGCCGAACTGCGTCAACAACCGACGAGTAATTCCGATTATAGACAAACCCTCTAACATCGTCAAATTTTGCCAAAAACAACCGATTGCAGCCAAAGCCGCTCCATTGCAGCCCCCTGGCCATAATTATTTTTCCCGAACCACGTATTCGGTATATAGACAGACAGAAAACAATACATTGTAATCAATAGTGATAACAATTATGAAAGAGATTATGGATGACCCGTAAACTTCAGCTAAATACGAGATAAAAATATAATACAACTTAAGTACCTACAACCAAATAACCAAATTGTCTCACACGCTCATAATTCTTATTGATATATCATTTATTTACTAAATAAAAGTTTTAACAGATTATTTAATATGATTCCGAAGTAAAGTACATGCGATAATAATAATATATTTCAGAAATGAGGCAGAGCTACCGATTCATGCAGACTGTTAAAAAAAAAACAGGGGTTCGCAAATCATGATTGTGCTAAAATCTAGCAAACTATATCTGAGAAGGGATAAGCTAAGATCTTCCAATCAGATACCATTCTTTTCACACAAAATCTCATTACAATATATTTCTGTGTAAAATACTTGTTGTAATGGTATACTACACGATCAATTATGAGGTAAATATATAAGGTTGGCTGGATAGCACATGCCTTTACAACGTAGAAAAATAATCCGATTTCAGAGCGAGTAAGCTTTACATTTAAAAAAGAGAAAAAAACTGCTTTAATACAATGTTTCTCTACTAGGAGAAAATAAAAATTGTTCCAGACAGTACTATCGCGAATAAAAAGGATAATATATAGGTGACATCAACACCTTAGCTCAATATTAAATTTAAACAAAGTAAGACTCACTTACCCGAAACCAAATGAACAAATCAACTTGGTTTAGTACAATATTTATTAATAAATGATTCATCCGATGATTCAAATTAATTTTAAAAAAGAGCAAAAATATTAATCCCTAATTGGTTTAACCAAATAACCCATCATACTTTGACCTTACGACGAAGGGAAAATCAATAATAAAAGACAAAACTATTTATTGTTTTTATTAATTAAGTTAATAAAACAGCGGAGTTGCTATAGTTATTTCATAAGTGATTATGGACTCAAGTGTTTGTACTGGCTATGAAAGAAAGTTAAATTATTGTATGAAAAAATGTTTAAATAATTTTAGGAACTCATGAATTAAGTTATATTTTTTCGGCAAACAATATATGCAGCAGCGGTTTATTCCGCGCATAGATAAGTCGATGTGGCTAATTCCGCAGTATTGTGTTCAGCGATGACTCCAGCATTTACGCGCATACTTGAATAAGTTACACAAATTAGATGGTCCAGAATTACCAAATTATTTAAATAAAAACATAAGTTTAAATAAATATCAATTAATACTTATAAAAGCTGCAACTAATATCAATTTTTTTAAAGTTTCGGAAAACATATTAAAGTAATTGTTGGATGGTTCATAAATTTATAAGAAAAATATAGAAACAAATTTGTAAAATAAGTGTACATGAATATTTTAATTGAAAGTAGGCTACAAACCGTAATATGTAATAAAGTGATAAGTAGATAACACACAGAGGTAGCTTTTGGTTAAGTCGACAGGTTACGTTACAAGTTAGCGTTGACAAATCATTTACTATCCGAAAGGAAAGGGTAGCAGGTGGAGAGGCAATGGCAGCAAGGTGGGTCTAGCTACTAGTTGAATCCTCATAACTACATAATACAGGTATTTACAGGATGTCTGAATAGTACCGGTACGGCCAAATAACTCAGACCAGAGACCGAGAATCAAAAAACGTCTTCTACAAAAGTTCTGGATTCTTGACCAGATAATTTTCTAGTGACCTTTTGTATTACCCTAAAGATCGTTTTGACGGTCACGTGACAGTAAACGGTCATTTTTACGAAAGAAACCTACGTTATTTTTTTTAGGCATTCCAATTATTATACAATTTAAAGTTGAAATACACTACAAGTCAGGAAGTAAAAATGACCTTAGATGGTAATGTGATGGTGACAATATTTTCTTATCTATGTTTCGTGAGATACGCAATGAATGATTTTTTATCTTATTCTCATAATTGAATTTTAACTATTCTACATAGAAATGACCTTTTTATGACCCACGAGTCCTTTTAGACGGCTACGGGACGGTCACCTTTTATTTTTCTAATCAGAACGCCTTAATCAATTTGGGCATTCGGAAAAGCATTTAATTCTATACTAAAATACTCTTTAAGTATGGAGTAAAAATCACCCTAAACGGTCATGTTACGCTCACCATATTTTTTTTAACTTTGATTCCTGAGATAAGTAGTAAGTAATTTCTTGTTTCATTTACAGAAAAAAATTTGATCCATGTCACGTACACAGGGTGCCTTTTATTTTCAACAAATTTGGGCTATAATACACTAAAACCCAAAAAATTTACTATTATCAAATTACCTCGTTTAACGCTTAGTTAGAAAATGTTCGTTAATAAGTATTGATGAAAAAGGAAACGAATATATATTATACCCTTGACTGTTACCTGTGATTCGGTACCGATTGGTACAAGGTTTTTGTATTTGTACCAAAAAAAAAACCAATACAACACGCCTTGACTTAAGGGGGCTCCCACGCCACGGCCGTACGTATTCGGGCGCCTATTAAGTCACGAATAAACGTTCAACTCCACTGTACTTCATAGTTACTAAGCTAATTTGGCTTAGCAGATTTAAAAACGTTCCACAAAGTATCTAGTGTCTTACAGTTTTTGCCAGAAGCCATAAATTAGGATGACGTGCCCGAAAAAAATTACAACCTTAAAAATACAACTTTAACCGATAAAATTGTGTTACAAATTTTGAAAAGTCAAAGATTTTATAATAATTTTTTTTTCATTAACCCTTTAATAATGTAAGTATAAAATTTTAGCATGAAATATTAAAAGAAAAGCTTCTAGAAGCTGTTTAGTTATTGACTACTGAGCCGTAATGCGCTTCAGCACGTGTTTTGAGTTGTTTTTGTTGACAAACCGTTCAATACTCCAGAAAATGACCGATTATCTTGGTGCCCTGATGTATCTATCCACCCCTTACTACAAAACCCTAGCGCCCCCTATAGCTCGTGCTTTTAGGCTAGCATATTTTAACCTCCTCCAGCGTGCGTGAATTTTGTAGTACCTCCAACGCACGTGAATTTTTTACCCCTTCCAGCACACATAAATTTTTTACCCCCTTCAGGCTGCTCCAAGAGCGCGGACCCTGAAGAGAGGCCTTGACGTGGGGAATGGCTTTAAAATCAAACAATGATTTTTTTATTAGTGTTTATCTTACGAGATCGAAAGATAAATACTAAGCCGATCTCTCTCTTGACGTTAGAATTGATTGTAATACATTAAAAGTCTGTTTAATCAGCCACCTCGGCATGAAAAATATAGCCCCTTCATCATGACAAATATTTGGCCTCTTTGACTTATAATTAAAAGCCTCTTTGGCATTAAAAATATTTGTCCTCTTCGGCCTATAAATAAATATTCTCTTCGGCATGAACAATAAGCACATACTATTTGTACATACTTAGTGCCTAGATACGAGTATACCAAGTCTCCAGTAGCGCAGTCGATAGCATATCCGACTGTCACACCGGAGACGAGGGTTCAAGCCCAACCTTCAGCAACATTTTTTCTTTAATTCTACATATTTTACAATATTTATTTTGAAGTAAGAGAGTCAAAACGACTTTTTACGCATTTAGAAAATGTATTTTAAGAAAAATTTATCAAAATAAAAAAAATTAAATATTAGTGGATGGCCCTTAAAAGGGCGGATTGGGTGGATAATGCAGAAGAACGGTTCTGCGCTTATCAGCTCGGTGTAGCAACTCGACGACAACGATGACGACAGCAACCAGAATGACGACTGCAACGTCGATTGCAGCCAGGATGACGACTGTGAGGACAAATGGCACCAAGTCAGAGGAGTACTATTTCAGCAGCGTGTTCAGAGATAACTGTCACGCGCGCCCGAAATAGCCCTAGTTTTATTAAACGATCATGTCTACTCCGACCATTACCCCTACCACATGCGCGTGCCTACTCCGTACATTATCCCCCACACGGTTCGGAGTAACTACTCCAGAATTCACAGAAAGAAGGCCCTTTGACACCATTGATTTATTAGACATCAAGTAGTTGAAATGGTACAGCGATAACAGCAGCGAAAATCTCCGAGCTTTCCCGATGATAAGTTTACGGAGAGGTTCGAGTGGAAGTTCGAGAGAATCAGAAAGAATGCTTTCCTCAGCCCTTTCATCAAGTTCCAGATTGCTTTTGATACCTAAGCGCAGGCCAACAACATGCCCTTAGATAAAGATTTATTTCTGTAAGGGCAAAGACTGCCGCTTAAAGATTCCAGGAAGCAGCTTAGAGATTCCGAGGAGGAATCGGACTTCGACAACATCGACGAGGACAACAACGGCAACGAGAAAGACAAAGTTGACCATGACATAGCTGACGTTATCATCATCGACAGTGATGATGACGACGACGACGGACCCCCGACAAAGCCACGAAAAATAATTTTCGTCGACCTAGTGTCACCAACGAAAAAAGACGTTGGGACGAGGACGGAATAAATAGACGGGCAGATTCAAAAATGATTGGCTCTTTTCAGAGCCACAAATATTTAAAACGTATAAAACAAAAGCTTCCTTAATTATAGAAAAAGTATGAAGCAAAAATATTTATGTAGATGTAACGTAAAAAACTGTGGTCCTTGAAAGGAACAATTTCTAATTTTAGAAAAACTTATCTAGCTGTATACGGATACGTTCACGAGCACTCTCAGAACGGAGTCTGTGACGCCCAAAAAATTATTTCCACGACAAAGCTACAGGTCCACGGTAACCATTCCATGGTCCTCCGTGATATTCGTTCCTTTCCGTCGATTCCGTTTTCGACGTTTTTCTCCTTCTGCTTGAAGCTGATCATTAGTATAATACTTGCGCTTTCTCATCTTACTTGTTCTGCCGTCAGATCAAGAATGACTGAACTGTTGCTGGCTCCACTAATTTATATTATCAGTTACACAAAATGTATGGGTGGAAGGAATATATATAATGCTTTAAATATGACAAGTGGAGGGGGGAAATTCTTCAGCCTTTGGAAATCTCCCCCCTCTAAAGATTTCGTTGTGTAGAGGGGGTAAATCATGAGTTGGTCTATGAAAGGTAGGCATTTTCATATTTTTCTAGTCCATTAAAGTCAGCAACATGGACAACTTCAACGACGAGCGCAAGTTCCCCATGAGAGTCTTCTAGCAATGAGTGACGAAGCTCCTGCAGTAATTGACGGATCAAAAGCTGCAAGACCGCATCTTTGGCGGACAGCAAACAACGGTGGAAAAAGAAGAAAAGCCAGCAGAGGAAGATAATGAGATCGATGTCATCAGTAAATCTAACTTATTACATAGATCATCATCTGTTGGGGAGATCGACGTCGTCGGTTGGTCAAACTCATTACCTCAACCATCATCACCACTTTCATAACGTTCTCTAAAAGCACCTCCCCTAGATGAAAAGGCTATGGAGAACAGGACTTTTAAACGTTGCATAAAAAAGAAACTTTGCCACCTTTGTTACTTGACTTAAGAAACTGTTAGATCCTAAAGATAAAAATAATTGGCTCTTTTAGAGCAATTAAATCATTAAAACGTATGGTTACATCCACAAAAAATTTAAAGAGGGCACTTGGAATCAAACCAAGGATCTTTCGATTTGGAATCGATGCTTCACCACTAAGCTATACTTACTAATGCCAATTTTAAGGAGAAAAGCCCAATAAGGTGTTAATGGATAGGAGCTCTAGCCAAACGCTCTTATCTGTAAGGTACAACCAATATTTTTACCCCTCCAATACACCATTACATAGGTTTTATCTAACTCCTACAACTCCATATAATCGCTGGCATCTTTCCATTTTATGTAAAAGTAAAACTTTTTCACACGCTTAACATTCTGTAGAGCACACATGTACGTGTAGGCTTGATTATGATTAGGACAAGTGGTGACCTGTCTTGGGAGCTCCAACGGTGGATAGTCCATCATATCGGTGACAGTAAATCCAAATTCTTGAAGCCATTTTTGCAACACCTCCTCAATCACAAAACTCTGGATTGCATCTAAGAGATTCTCTCTCAAGATAGTTTTGATCTCTGTGTACTTGATGTTACCTGAATCCCCGGTTAGTCCATAATAGCAAAGTTCCAGATATACATTTTCATGTCTGTACTTCTGTATTAATTCACGCCATGCAAATAGCGGTTCAAATATATATATTTGTGCATCATCTCTAGTCAGAGGAAGCAAAGCTTATTCCTTAAGCACGTAATCATTTCCAGGACTTTTAAAGCCTCGCATGTCTACCACATATTCCATAATTGTTTTAGTTATTCATAACCTTCGCGTTCAGAAAGTGATGCTTTATTCGTTGAAAACTTGTCTGTTCTCAGCCAAGATTTACTATGATTATCCTTGTTTGAAAGATTTTTAAATTTTACCTCTGACGTGAATTTGCTTATTATTGGTTTAGGCGACATGATTACAAAATTTTACAATTCTTACGATCTTTTTCTTAAGCATTTTTTCCTGCCCACTCCTCAGCGTGTCTAGTCTCAAATTTGTACAACTCTTCTTGTTGTCATTCATTCTCTTCTTCTTAGCTCTGCTGACCTTTCTCCATGAACGATGAAACACAAATGAATCTAGCAGTGCCATGCATCGACTTTTATAGCCACACATAAGTTTCTTGACGTCACCACTCATCGGACTGTACTAAACAATGCGATTCTGCAGAATTAAGCAATAGGCTGATGTATTGGCGGGAAAACTATTAGAGATTCAAATTCTAGACGCACATCTACTGGAGCGAATTATAGCGAGTCATTTTGCTTAGAGCAATCAATGACGATTAAAGGTATGCGAGCTATAAAATTTCATGCATTCAACAAAGGTGCTCGATCTTTAACATAATATGAATTCTAGAAATTTGCATACATATTATATAATTATGCAGACAAATTTTTTTTTACATCATAATTTAGATAACCGTAGGGATATTAATGGCAATTTAAATTTAGTCCAACGTTTCTTATATTACAATGATCAAACCAGCTAGCATTAACATCTTTCTGATCTTGCGATTTGTCGGAAAAGCTAATATACCATAGCGTGGCTTTTTCAACTAAATAGAGGTCTTCACTATGCAGATGTGTTTCAGTGTTGTGGGTAAGAGTAGATATTTATAGAGTTCCCAAGATCAGATACTCATTTCTATGAACTTATCTTTTTGTAAATAACTAACCAGACGAATTTTACGAGAATCCCACATCACTACGTAGGGCATGAGCCACTTAAGTTTAGATATTTCTGTCCTAAAGGCTTCCCAGCTTCGTGTTGCCTTAGCACCCTTTCTTCAT
Organism: Copidosoma aretas; assembly: GCA_030522625.1. Taxonomy (NCBI): domain Eukaryota; kingdom Metazoa; phylum Arthropoda; class Insecta; order Hymenoptera; family Encyrtidae; genus Copidosoma; species Copidosoma aretas. The sequence continues at coordinate 4,454 of JAPYYV010009670.1, read as the reverse complement.
TATTATTGTTTGTGTGACTTCATTTAGATCAGTTCTCAATCTCGTAAGTAGAAGTTCATGTTTTACTTTACCAACAATCTTGCAATAGTCTTTAGCAAAACCTAAAATAATACTCAAAGGAATTAAGATATCAAAGTAGCTCTGATCAGGTATACTGAGTGCACTTAAAATACCAAGCCAACCTGCGTTCTTACTTATTGCGCTTTGATTCAGGCTCAGTAATAAATAATTTTTCATGAGGGTTTTTAGGCCCACATTCTTACATTTATTTATCTCAATAGCGTTTATTTAATATCATATTTTCTCGAATAGATGGCGGATAGCGTTGCTCGCAAGGAAAGTATTCGTCGTTGTCGGGTATATCATCATCTGCTTGGGAACTGTGGAATGGTAGCAGACATAGGTCTTGATACTGAATCGATATACAGATCTCATCAGTATTTTCATATGTTGCGGATGCATACGGCTGATGAGCATGAATCTCATAGTGCGCAATGGATTCATCAAAGGTGACAAGAGATTGAACGCTTTAATTCTCGTCCATGCATAACACAGCAGAATAAGAACACACAAGCTATCTTCCACCAGGGCATTTTGTTTTTAATCCTAGACTATTTATAAATTGAATGTTTTGAGGCGTTAGCTGTCTTCTTTGCTAACGTGTTGACAGTTTGGCTGTTCGTCGTTGACTAATCGCTGGAATGCATGAGGAACGGCCCATATAGCTTTTCTGATTGTACACAATTATAATTATGATAGTGGTTTTATGTGCAACCTCACTGTCATAACGTCTTCACGAAATTCGACTGGATCTCCATCCTGATCGATAATGCGTACTTGTATTTGGTCAATAATGCGTCCAGCGATTGGTAAATATATTATTTAAGGAGAAATTTCAATAATCTTGTATCCTTGCTCAGGCACACGTTCAGTAAAACCAAACAATCGTCCTATATAATCGTTTGGTCTGAAATCAAAGGTTTGACTACACGGAATGACGCTGCAAAGCAAATTACTGTTTGGTTTGATATCGATAAAAATTTCGTGTGGTTGTATTACGTCAACTAAAAATGACTTAACATCTCGAATTTCGTAGATACCTGTTGGTACTGATTGATCACCCACGTGAAATTTATTGTTGCTTTCGTTAATATTTTGAATTAAATTAAGCACTAAGAGTTCTACTAAGCCACGAACGTAGCTGTAGTTTAGTGACAGCTCAATCGTTTCAAAATATTGTGCATCTAATACAGAAGAAGTACCTGGCAGACTTAGTGTCAATGTTTCTTCCATGACTGCTTATGAGCAAAAGAATGATTTCTAGCCATGTCATCACCTTATATAGTTTTTTATACGAATCTTAAGCTGAAAGCACCGCAGTCGTAAGATTTAAAGTCTTGATAGTTTTCATAATTATATTTCACTTTAACAACTTTAAGATACATTATAAAATCAATTAGTGGCTGCAGATTACAAAATCTGTCAAAATAAACGCTATTATTACCATGTTCCTGATATGCTACCCAGTGTGTTCTAGGCCTATTTTGATCATCAAGATTTAGTATTGCTGGTTTATGATATCGTGGTCCATTAGCAGGTAGATTATTTTGCATAAACACCCTACGAAAAGCAGGGATTTATAAAATTTAAGCATATTTGAATGAATCAACATTTGTAAGAGCTCTATCAGTAAAAATTACTTCATTCAACATTTCTAAACCTTTTCCAGCATATAGTTTTAAGTGAACACCCAATCAGGTTCTATAGGGTCAAAGACTAAGAACTTTTCCGAGAGCGATATCCTCCATCCCTTTATTATGCCTCTGACTACCTTTCAGTTGCTGTTAAGCTACCGTTGTTGCATTATTACATTGCAAATATTTCTGCTATCCCATTTGCTAGTGCACTGGTAGCACTCAATCGTGATAATAGTGGTATAAAGGGTAGAGAATCACTGATTCTAACGGAAAGATGTAAGATTCGTGGAATTCCAACATTTTTCTCATGACCTGCCTTCTTAACTGCATTACGCACATGTTTTGGCACTAAACATATAACTCTACATGCATCTTTGCTTATAGTATTCCTGTCCCGTGACGCAGCTTTAATAACAGCATTAAAGGCACGGTTTTAGTTCACGATTTCTTCTTTATGCTCTTCTTTTTCTTCAGACCCATACCTAATTTAAATTTTAGCTTTATAGCACTTGTTATCGCTTAAGTAACCGCTTTTTTACCAATATTAAAAATTCCGGCTTTGACTCTTTGCTAAGCTCTCTCAGCTAAAAATCTATCTGCTGAGTTTCCAGTGCTATTATTGGTAAAGTATTTATAATTCTATTCAAAATATCGCGTCTGCTTTTGCAATGTATCATCATGACCCTTTAATGTTTGGATCGCTACTAAGCACTAGAAAACCAGATGGTTGTATTTATAGTTTGAGCAACACCTATTTAAACATTATTGCTTTCGTACAACAGATAATTTGTCGAAAAAGACATGGTTAACTGCTCCCTAACAGTATTTGAGATGTATTCTGTGTTCCATTAAATTGCGGTAAAACCAATAGTTTGTTAGCTCTAATAATGCATCTTAATAGATTAAGAATCAATATTGTATATTTGTATTCAATGTCACTCAATCAACCATCAACCAAGGTACAAGTTTCTGACAAAGCTGTTAGAGCCCATAAATAGTGTGAGATAATTTCTGTTTAGGTAAAACCAGACCGTAGTATCTCCAGATAATGCTTTCCCGCATTTCATCATTATTATTGTTGATATAGCTTGCAAAAAACAGGATAATGTGAGAGCCTTCTTCTACAGTATGACTACTACTACTACTATAACAACTACTAAGACTAAGACTAGTACTACTATACCACTTATTTTACTGACAATATTACAACTACTAAGGCTATGACTAATACTTGTACAACTCTACCGTTTTAACTTTGACTACGACTACTACTAGTACTTATACTCTACAACTTCTAATACTACTACTACAACAATCACTATTACTCTACTCATACTGCTACAAAAACTTCTACTACTACTAATACTAGTACTGCTACTACTTCTACAACTGCTACTACTACTACTACTACTACTCCTCCATGGTATGCGTTAGCTTGTTGTAGACCGTGCTGCTAGCCTAGGTCGGGTGAGGGGGCTTTAACACTAACGGCATACCAACTAGCCATGGATTCTGGGGGACGGGGGGGGGGGGGGCAAAGCCGTTGGGCCCGGGGCGGGGGATCTGCTAAGTATCCCTCTGTGGCCGTTTGGAGCAGCTAGAAGATCAAGCTGTTCGAGTTTAGGTATTGATGTTAGCAACGTTAGTGCTGTTAGCATTTTCAGTAATATAACGCAAGGTGATCTGGAGTACATGGCGGGCAGAGGGGCTCAACTTCTACAGGAGAGGGCAGAGAAGTTTGGCCTTGTAAATGCTGCTAAAATGGCGCTTGAGGAAACTCTTCAGAATATCCGTGTTAAATACGCTAATACGGCAATAGTTGCCAAGGAAGGCACAGCGTCCGCCCTTAAGAGCCTGAAGAAAGCAGAAGACAGACGAATACTTAGCTCGGAGAAGGAGGAATCCTTTTACCGAGGTATAGAGAGCGACTTTAAGTCTGTTCGATGGCGAAGTAAAAGAAGGGAGGAAGTCCGGGAGCAGGTTCAGAGAAGGACTCTTAAAACGGCACTGACAGACATAGACAGAGCTAAGCGTATAAGGAGTCAATCGAAAAGCCCAAAAGGATATGCTAATACGCAACACAAGACAAAGAAGAGCAAGATAGCCGAAAATAAAAAGGGAAAGATGAATTTGATGAGCCAGGGCGGCCAAAATCGGGTAACAGACTCAACAAAGGTGCTGGTAAAAGGTGCTGCAGGACAGACCTTTGCCACTGTACAGCTACTGTGCAAAGCGTTGAGACGACCGAAAAAGGAGACGTCCTGATGAGGGCGAAAGGTAATAGGGACATCACTGCCTTTTCCCAACACGTTGAAGAAGCAGTGGCTGACAAAGGTACGGTCCTTGGCAATGAGCACAAAGTGACTCTTGAAGTCCGTGACCTCGACGCTTTTGCGGAGATACAGAAGATAAGGGGAGCGTTGGAAAAGGTACTGGACACCCGCATCCAGGACACTGAACTACGCCTTCTTAAGGCCAACAGGAGGGGGCAAAGGATGGCATTCGTGGCTCTCCGGGAATCCCAGGCCAAGAAGCTCGAAGAAATAGCCAGATTGAAGGTAGGCTTTGTCTCCTGCCGAGTGAAGAGGACGATCGAAGTCATCAGATGCTACAGGTGCCTTGGGATTGGGCACCTGTCGTCATCATGCAAGGAAGAATACAGATCTAAGCTCTGTTTTAAGTGCGGAAGCTGCAACCATCGCAAAAAAGACTGCGATGGTGAGGCAAAGTGCTTTCTATGCAAGGAGGGAGATAGAA
>JAPYYV010009669.1:0-12177 GCA_030522625.1 Copidosoma aretas | reverse complement strand
CCCCCCCCCCCCGTTCTCGGTCCGAATCCGCCGCAGCCACGAAATAATTTCGGTAATCCCGCCGTCGCCGGATTAATAGCCGCCCGGCCACCGCTGCTGCTGACCCTTGCCCCCCTCCCTTAATCTCAGTCCCTGCAAAATTCGTCAGGCCGCCGCCGCGGGCAAATATAAAAGTGCAGGCGTGTGTGCCTTAAATTTCGAGCGTGTGTGTATTGGAGAGCGGGCGAGAGCAGGGCTCTCTACCCCCATTTCCCCATATCGTATATACACACATGGATAGTCGAGGGCTTTATTAGAAATTTGAGGATTCAATTTAATCGCCGCTGGTCGGTCGACGCTCAAACGATATCGCGCATACTTACTTTTGTTATTTGTTCGCGGTCGGATGCATCGTTGATGAGGAATGGGAATCGAACGAGGGGAAGTTACCTGTTTCCGAGTGGATTGGCCCTTAACAGCTCTTTTTGAATTTGGATATGTGAAAAAATACACACGTGATGAAAATCATCTTTAAGGACTGATGGAAAAAAAATATATAATATAGAGACAATTATATTTACTGTTGGATGTTTGAAAAGTATGTATTTTTTTTTTTTTTTTTTGCTCCTTTCGGGCCCAATAGTAGTTTTGGTCACAAATGTCAAAATGTGCATCTCTCTAGGGCGATGTCTGAGACCGAGGGCGCTTGCGAAGCAACAGTTCATACAAGTACTTGCGTCGATTACACAATACCGATTGCCTCCCTCCGTCACTTGGAAGCGTGTTATATTTCGATTTTCATTCGACAAGATAATATTCAGCCTCACATACGTATGTACATGTATAAATACACGTACAGCAATGAATTTCGACGATCGAGGCTTCACTTATTTTTTTATCAATGATTTAAAAATGACGAATTTTTCGTTCCAAAATGATTTCCTTCGATTCTGCTAAAAGGAAGTCCTCCTTTTCAACCACAAAGTAAACAACTTCCCGAGCACAGAGACGAGATCGCTTCCCGCGACAGAATGTCAAGATTGGAGAGCTTTATTCCTAACGAGAACCAGTCACTTTTTTTATTCTCTCCTCATAATACTTCTTTTTGACGCAAAACGTTGCTTGTATCCCACCACGGAGAAAGAGAGTAGGGAGAAGTGAGGAGGAGGAGGAGGAGCGTCATATCGAGCGCTGGTCCGGAGCGCACAACTGTACCCCGAGGCGATGTTAAACAACGCGAACACGTGCCGCTGCCGTTGCTGCATCAATTCTGTCAATTGTCAATTTGAAGCCTGGGGGGAGGCAGAAACCAGCAGCAGCAGAGGGATGCTGTAGACTGGAATACATACATATATATCCGTGCACAGAAGAGCCGGCGCGTCGTTTGAAGTGTGCGGTTCCGCGCGCCGACTCCCCGTAATCCCATTTTCGAGGGAGAGGGCGAGGGGGGGCCTGCTGCTGCCTCTGACGCCGCGGGCCACACAGAGCCACTTTTGCCGAATTAGATGCCGCGAATTTCCCTTCCTACATACCCCCGGCGTCGTCGTTGCCACTGTTGCGGACGATTTCGCGTGTGTCTGTCTGGTTTCGAAGCGAAACGTTTGCAGAATATGTGGCTTTTCGAGCTCCTGCACACGACGCGGTAGCCGAGCCCGCTGCTGTGCGCTTTTAAGGAATTTCGTTCGCTCCACATTGGCGTTCCAGAGGGTGGCCTGTTCAGGGGAATGCGTCTATAATTCGATGATGGCGTCGTATCGTAAAGTGCCAAGGGATACGTGTTCTGTAGCAAGACGGGTATATTTGAAGAAACGGTTCATCTTCCGACCGCTTTTTCATAAATACATTTATTTGCGATTCGAGCGAACATTGCCGACTTTTGCAAACAATATTATCATCTTAAGAGTCCTTCAAAAACCTCGAAGTTTTCGGATATTATACATATAACCCGTGAGCGGACCTTATTTTTTAAGGCTCCGCCCAAAAGAAAAGCAAAAAAAAAGTCAGTCCATCGCGTGACTCTTGAAGCTGGAGCCGGATGATTGTCACATATTTTTCAAAGCCGCTCCGATCTTCCGCCCCGAGAAGTTTCGAGCCGCAGTCGGAAGCAAAGAGGCCCTTACGACGCTCGTTGTATATATACTTATACCTACACAGGACACTTTGATAAAAATCGCTGCTGCTGCCACCACTTTGGCGCAATTATCGGTTATTTTGACGTGACATCCTGTCTGTGTGCGAATTTCAGGGCATTATATTTATACACGTACATCCAGAGACCACGCAAAGATGCTCTTTTTCTCTCCCTCCCGCGAGTCACGAAGACTTTGTAATGCGAGCTGTGAATTTTGAGGCGACAGATGGTTACCGATCTACCACCACCACCACCACCACCACCTAATTGTACGCACATGTATATATGAATATGTACAGCCTGCAGAGAGTCCCGAAGTTTTGCTTTTTTTTTCCCCCTCCCATCGTTATAACGCGTATTATAATATACTCGGGGCCACTTTTTGCGCGCCCAAGTGCTTTGGGCTATTTCGAAGTGGTCGCTCTCGTTGAGCTTGCGTGTACGCGCGGTGTGTTTACAACTGACGGGAAAATCGATTAAGATGCACCGATGGCAATTTCGTCGTTGAGGACTCCGACATAAATTGCCCGCCCGAGACGCGCGTGCGCATGAAACGCCATTAGTCGAAATTGTAACGCAAACACGGTGCACGCGTATACTTAAATTATTTATGACATTTCAATATTTTAAACCTCGATTATTCATCTCGCTGTGCTTTATATCTTTGCGCAGCTCTGGCGCCTTCTCGTGTTATTCGTAATGCGCACGTGTCGGGTACAATATTAATTGCGAATAATTTGTTTCAAGTGGGAATTATTGTTGTGTCTAATTCGATGCAAATTGCCCTTTATTATATTCAATCGGTGGTTGCGAAATTTTAAAGTGGGAACAATCAGTTTGGTTTGAATTTGAATTTAACGGACTTGTGTTTAGTTCATTCCAAAATAATAACAACGATAGAAAATTACCTTTCAATGATGTGAAAAACATCGCTCATCTTTGATCCGCTCGTTTTAAAGTTCACCCGATATACTAGATGTAGCAAACAGGCAGCTCTGTGTACTCGATAAAGGGACCAGGACGGCGGCGGCGGTGACGGTGATGGTGGGCAAATGCGATTTGCCCAGGCAATTTGCGGCGCGACAAAATTTAAATCGCAAAGTACATTTGACGTGAACTCGTTTCGAGCGCGCTCGAGGGGCGGGGGTGGGGGACGTGTCCTTTTGCGGCCGATCCAAAGTGGATTTCGCGTAATGCGCGACAAAGCGACGCTCCCACAGCGAGAGAGGGTGAATCGCAAATTTGCGGCTACGAGGCGCTTCGTATCTATCTACGGGCGCATTGAGCGGGGTTAGGGTGCATCAGGTAATTTCATTTTTAACGTCCGACTCCGGGCGCGTATATATATATATATACATCCATCCGTCTCTTTCCCTAGAAAAAGGAGGAGAAGTCGAGTGTTGGCTGGCTGGATGGTCGGCTGCGTTTGACGCCCCCCACACCCCGTTCTCTATCTCTCGGGTCTCTTTTTCGTTCGGGGCTTCTGCCCCCGTCGTATACCGCGTGTGAGCCACTCAAGAACTGTCTCGCAACTTGAGTGACAACGCTAAGCGAATTTCGATGATTAGTTTTAAATTCAATTTTTTCGCCCATCAGCCCTCGCTTTCTTATGCTTATTGATGAAAGTTCGGATGTGACACATATCTTTTTTTTTTTTTTTTTTTTTTTTTTTTGATCGCGTACGGTGACAAGAATTTATTTGACGAGTTTTGTAGTTCGGCGAATGATGGAGAGACAGAGTTGTAATTCAGAGATTATTAGTTTGCATTTCAAACAGACATTTGCCCGAAGTTGATCCCCCTATCAATAACGGCATTACTGTGATAGACGAATTATTGGTGCAGATTAATACAGTAGAGTATCTCAATCAATGCTAGTCTTTCCAACTGTAAGTCTGTTTTTATAAAACGAAAGAACTCATTTGTTTTATTTATGCAAATATATCTGAAGCCAAACAATAAAAAATTTGTAAGGTTATTGATGGAATCAATAAATTACTAATTCATTACGAGTAAAGTCATCAACAGTCAATGATCACGTATTTAGTATCTCAGGTTTTTATTATTATTTTTTTGCTTTGTAATCTATGATACTTTAGAAACGAATACATTATTTCGAGCTTTATTTTTTAAGCCATAATGCTTGTAGCCATCCTCATTTCTACAGTAGCGTACAATCGGAGACAATCCTCGACTATTCGTTGTGCGATTTTCAATAGAAAACATTAATTTTTTATACATTCCAAAAGAATAATCATATTCATGCGAAAAGGCCACCATACGACGTCTTACGACTATCGGAAACAACAACAGTCCTTTGCTGTCCTTTCGGCTTTTTTCAAACAGCCCGAAATCTCAGGCACGCACTATACAAGCTTATGCCCGAGCTCTTGACACTTTCCACTCGGTTTTATCGGTCGTGAGGCCAATAATCCCGAACAAGGACAAACATCTTCAGCCCATTAAACCCGGCTTTGACCCCCCCCCCCCTCTTTTTTTTCAATCTCACAGGATTATAGAGATTTACCATCAAGCGCTTTCATTTTTGTCAACCTTTTCTCCTAAAAGTGAAAATGACACACTTGCACGAAGATTTTTCATCCCCTGGACGAGAAAATTTTCAAAGCCACATTATTACGGTTAAGGAATCCAAGCTACAACCTATATTAATATTACAATCGAAGCACAAGACTCAAGCAAACAGGATTAACATCCCAAGCTCTCGAGTAATGATATGTCGCGCGTTCGGGCCCCCAAGATACAACTCTGCCGTTTCCAAAACGGACGCCTATGTATCTGCAGCTACACCACGTCCCGCTGTCCTTGAACGCGACGGCGCGGTCCCCGAAATCCCGTAAGCCCCTTGGGAAATTGCGTAAATCGTTTACGAGGGCAGTGGAACGATTTTTTTCCCCTCTCCGCTCCTCCGCAGCATCGCGTCTCCTTTTCTCCGCCGACGATTAATCCGCCGAGTTGGCTCCTTTTTTTTCTTCCACGCATCATCATATTTACATGCATCTCGGTCTCCTTCCCGGTATAATTACCTGCACCATAAAACGCGATGATTTACGGAAAGATGATTTACGCCGCGAGGCGGACTAAACTTTTTTTTTTTTTTGGCTGCTGGCTCGCGGCTCCTATACGAGAGGGGACACATTCTCGAACAAAAGGCATAAAAATACCAACGACAGAGAGACAGACGCGCGCGGACCCCAGCACGTGTTAATTTCGGGGGATGCTTTTTAAGTTTTACGACGGAGTGTAGCTCGGGTATGGATTTTTCCCGAGCGTTTTGTTTTACCGACGTATAGAGGACAGTTCCTGGTAGGCCGAAACACTGTTTGCCGATCCGCGCGGTGAGCTACACCGCGATGAGCTCGAGGAGAAAAACAAATAGGAATGGGAAAAAAGAAACGAGGCATTTTATACCTATACATTGGGTGAATAAAAAAATAGTGAGCGGTAGAGGAGGAAACCATCAAGCATCCATCAGCAGCAGCAGCATAGAAGCGCCGAGTTATTAGCAGCCGAATAATTATTCAAAATCACAAGTAGCCCGAGAAGAAGAAGAAGAAGAGGTAGGCGCCCATTGTGCGCGCGGACCGTAATTAAGTCCTTTCCTCGACCGCAAAAGGTCCGCGTTTACTGTAATTGGGCCGACGGCGGCAGACGTGCGTGTAGTGTACATAAGTAGCGCCGCCGCGCTTTACTTCCATTCCACGCGTGGACGAAAGTAAGCCACGCGTCCGTCGCGCCCGACGCGATTTTTCAACGCTGTACTTACATATGGGCGACCATCTTACTTCTTCTAATGCGCACAACTTTCACGACGAAAATGGAAGCTGTAGTGCGTAAGTGTGGCGCAGCGGCGGATCGCGATCATTATCTCGGAGATGTATAGCTCCCTGTCATTACTGTATGGCGTAGTGTTGGGTGCGTTCTTATTACCGATGGCTCGATTGTGATTCGGTTCGCTCTCGAGGCGCTAATGTAGTCGAGACAGTCGCGCGTCTTTTGATTCCAGCGCGAGCAAAAAGAAGAAAAACGTCCTTGAATTTTTTGTAAATTCGTTCAAACGATCAAATCTTTCTGTCAGCGTGGTTGCATAGGCGATGCGAAGTCGCTAATCGGTCGCGAGGCTGCCGCTGCCACCACTATACGCGAGGTCGTAAAAAACGAGATCCTTTACGAGTATACGTACGGGGGACGGGGGTTATATTCCCCGCGTGTCACGGTAGGTGGCGAGTTCACAAAAAAACGAGGGTAGAGGGAATGCGCATCACGCGAGCGTCGGTCGTCCTCGTCGTCGTCGTCGTGCAGGTGCAGTGCTGCGTGTTTGTGCACATGGTGTAATACGTATACATATGGATAGGCGACGCGGACGGTCGTAAAGCGCGACCCGAATCTGTCCCACGCTCGAGCCTGCCAGTTGTATATGCTGCGTGCGCCGGGCATCCCCTGGTGTGCACACTACTGTATGATACACCCTTAGTTGTACAGCGGGCACACACATTTATGCATATATATTAGGCCTTCGTGTTAAGTATGGGCTAGTTTTCTCGTCCACGCTGAGTCGCTGACGTTTTGCGCTTACATTGGCTCGGTTGGGTCGTGTGTGCATTATTAAACACACTTTGGTTTACGACGACGAGAGTACAGCGCGAGGGAGCTATTTTCGAAGGAAGCTCGACCCCCTCGCTTTTCTACTGCAGTGTTGTAATATATTACAGTGTGTGACTTTCCGTGGGCCGGAGTTAATAAATTTTAAATTTATGCTCCGGGGCGCGCGCGTCGAACGGTGAACGACTATAGTATTGTCGGTAAAATACTTACTGGTGGTTACGGAAGGGAGGTGTAAATTTTGCTTCGGTGTATCACGATGGAAAAATATTTACTCGTAAAAAAGTATCTCGTTCTCTAAGCTAAAATTTTGAGTCCCAACGAGCGTTTGCGAAAATTGGGGCTAATCTTCTCCGTGGGTCTCGTGTGCACCGCAAGGGAACAATTTATTCATCGGTAGCGTTGCGAAGAAAAGGAATATTAGTCTTGTCGGCAGCTGTCCCGTTTTTGCGGGTCTGTTGAATTGTTGTTGTACGCAAGATTGCGTCAAGTTGAAGCACAGCACTGACAACGTGATTCGCTACTGTCTTCGATACCGGGGAGCAGAGTGTGATTGATGCTAGAAGTTTGCCGGTTAATATGAATTCTCGTAATTTTTACAATAGTTTCATCATAAAGGTTGAACAGTTTATTTTGTTACAAAACGCCGTTGAAATTGTAATTACCTTGTGTGTAGAATTCATAAAAATTATGTTCGAATTTATCATCATCAGCAAAATGATTGCAAAGTATACAAAATGACAAGTCAAACTTGTCGACGTATGCCCTGACCTCTTGACGGAGTCGTACCAGTGTTGGAGATAAATCTTTCATATTATTGAGCTTCGAACGACGATAATCCATCCATATACGTAAAAATGTATCGTTGGCCTGAATAAAAAAAAACAAAAAATCTCTGCGTATCGCAATTTGTCGCCAAACGAGGCGACGACGTGCGATAAGTGCAGCCGTAATCGTTTGTCGTGTTGCGTGAATATTTTTCTGAGCGCGCAAATAAGATTTTTCTTCTGTAACAGTCATGTGACCTTTCGGCTCGTATGTACTGCCGCATTATAGCTTGTTTTAACGAGAAAAACGATAAAATTAATGACCGTTGGGTTAATTTTATTGAGAGGAACACATAAGGTCGCGCGAGTAAACTAATGTTGATACTTGACTCGTCTTATTTTCATGGTCAAGCGATCGCTGATAAAGCTCGCGTTCATGTGCATAACATACATATGTGTATATACAAGCATAGCATTATCTTATTTTTAGAGACTCTAATCGGTAATATATATATATACATATTGTATGGTTCTTCAATTACTATTTATAGCGGTTGAACAACAAATTGTCGTCTGAAGTGAGATAGTCTGTTTCGGCTTGAAATGCTTGTTAAGAACAAACGGTGATTATTATTTCTGATATTTTCATTTAGATTTATAGTAGAGTACGTCAGATTTTAAAGCCCTCTACAGAAGAGTCCGAATTCATTTTTTAACAATATTAATCAAATTATTTTATTTTTATTTTTTCTTGCATAGAGTCTAACAATTCGGGAGTTCAGATGGTATTTACGTTTATTCTTGTGACGTTAAGAAATAAACTTTGATTCCTATATGTAATATTTTTTAATTTTTATTCTACTCGGTGATATTATTCATTTTGACCACTATCTATATATATTATTATGGAGCCTAATTATCCGGTGATTTTGACACCGCTACGCATTACCAGGATCCCTGATCAATACATGTATGCACCCGAAGAATAATTGACGAACGAGTGTAAGTAACGCGATACCAATAATCGTGAAATGATGAACCATTCGCACGAATGAAACCACACCGCGCCCTCAATTACGAAAACCCAAGCGTTAATTAATATCCCGGCCGATCGATCGCAAAACCAAAGTACATACCGCACGTATGGTAAGACGAATCCCGATGCGTAAAAAGTGAAACTCGGACGCGGGGAAAAAAAATGCGCCGAAGCAGGAAACCGGGCGAGGGAGATAACCGGGCGGCAACAAAGGGGAGCCTAAAAAAACAGCGCGCCGTATGGCCGCATAACTCGGCGGCAAAAACGTCCCATAAACCTGGGGGGGGGGGGGGAGAAGAAGCCAAGCCCGATGACGTTCGACCGTCGCTGGAAAAATGAGGTACGAGGTATAGGGGGAGGAAAAAAGTCGGTCCCTGTCATCTCGAGTTTTTGCCGCCATAAACCGGAAGATCAGTGCTCTCGCGTGCGGCGGCGGCGGTGGCGGCGCATGCCGTAACGACAACAATAACAGCGCGCGCGCGATAGCGCGTGGATGTAGGGCGAGGGAGACCCTTTGGCGTTTTCGTTTGGTTTTTCCGGCCGCCCCCTCGGGTCAGGTGCAAGCGGGGGCAGGAAAGCGTCCCGGTGTCTCCATACTGTAGCCGGAGGCGGCTCACGTTTTACGGCTTTTCCAGAATTTTAACGACACCACTAAACGCCCGGGCTCGGAGCCGATAATGGACTGTTTAGTGGCCCTGTGCGTCCTGCAGCAGCAGCAGCTCTTTTTTCCCTTTTCCCGGGCATGCCGCCGTAATATCGGCGCGGAGTTGCGCATTTTCTCTCTGCTCGAGGAGCTGGGGTTTCCTTCTCCGTTTTTGCGTCTGAAAGGGACCGTTTTTATAACGTAACGTCGCAGTGATGCAGGGGAATGACATTTTTTTTTATCCGTTTTTTGGTAAAAACTGTTGGTCAGTTGGAAAATATTTCAAGTACATTTTTTTATTGCTAGTAAAAGTGCTATCTACATTTTGTACAGATAAGTAGACTCGAGACGACGGAATACCACCTTATGTTTACAATGCTAGTATAGTGTGTTATTTTGAAAAGTTTTTTTTTTCTCAGTGTAGTTCAGTCAAACGAACGAAAATTTTTATTTGTGTGCACCGCATCTCGCTATGTGGTTCTTGTTTCGTTTTGTATTTACAAATATAAATTCTCTGAGCTATTTGACAAAAGAGTTGCTGTAAAAAATTTAAGCTCAAGCACAAGGAAGATTAGGGAATAGGTTGTGAGGCAATTAGACGGTGTTAGATGATTCCACACGCAATAGAAATGTCGTAAGTTTTTGTTATTCTCGTTAAATATCAGAGTTATTGTCGAAGAACCGAACAGGGCATTACTTTTGATCAATTGAAACTTCTCTCCGTAAACATTTGCACAAGTATAAGGTTATTCCAGGGCCGGATTTATGCAAAGGAAGGCCCTAGGCCAATTGTTGTGGGGGCCTATTTAACGTGAGTATGTAAACTTGCATATCAATAATAGCAAGGGTAGTGAAGATGACTACTACAAAAAACTAAAAAACTCGAAAGAGTAAATTGTAAGTAGGATAATTTACTTTAATAATATTACTCAATCATGACTGGTACTTTTTATTTATAAATTTTATTACAATAATACTTTACGAGCCTTTCTTTCAGCGAAATCATCTATAATTACATTAAAGTTGATTTCTCTTAGAAGATCGCTTTCAATGCTCATAAGGGAAAGATCGTTTAAACGGCTTTGTTCCATGGAAGTCTTTAATCGATTATTTATAATTTCTAATTTTGAAAAACCTTTAATCCGGCCCTGGGTTATTCATGAATCATTTATACAAGACAGAAAAATCGAAAGAAAAAACTCGAAAAAAACGTGACACCTAAAAAATCAGGAAGTCTCTCTATGGTACCGTATTATCAAGGTGTTATTCCATTTCATTTTGAGTTATACTAGAAACCATAGAACTATCAAGATCTCTATAATTCCATAGCCTGCATGATTTTCTCGTAAGTGGGAATGCATTCTTACTCACCAAAAACATTGAACAAAAATTTACGTTTGTCCCTCCCATCCAGCTCAATTGAATAACCCTCCCCTCCCCAAACCCCCGACGACGATGTCACGATAACAAAGCACAGCCCCCAAAGTAACCGCACCTCAAAACGACCGTACCTCGAACAAACACCCAAAATCAAATACACCAGGACGCCCACCCTAGTCGCATCATCATCAGGATCATCATCCCGTGACGCGTTAACGCGCAAAGAGAGAAGATAAATAGGAGAAGAAAAGACCATCGCATTACACCATAGCAGTCATGCGACGCTCCGTTACACTCGGTTAACTGCGAGAGACGTGACGTTGAAGCCTCCTCCCACCACAAGTGTAATAATCTCCTCCCACGTGGGCTCTCTCTCTGCGGTCTGGCGCCTCGCGCGCGCGCGCGCGTCCGGTTGACAGTAGTTGACACAGTAGCAGCAGCAGCAGCGGAGGCTTTGACAATTACGCCGGGTACGCATTGTCTGCCATTGTACCGAGTCGCGTGAGCGTGGTGCTATTGTTGGAGGCTCGGAGGTGTCCCCCCCCCCCCCCACTCTCTGTACACTTTAGAGCCCCCCTTCCCGCGCGGTCTCGTCAATGCCGCCGCTGCCGTTTACGTATACGTGTCCCCTTCTTCCTCCTCTTCTCGTTTGGTTTGTCCCCCTGCATACGTATATAAACGTCTTCCTTCCGACTGCGAATGGAAGGCTCGTTCCTTTCATTTGCCGTTTCGCGTCGCCTTCTCCTCTCGGCTGTCCGTGTACCCGCCTTTCGATTACCCCCTCCCCCTACGGGCTCTTTCTCCGTCGGCGCTTCGCTCCATGTCATTTCTCCCCCCCCCCCAATAGATCCGGTGATTCGAGGTCCAGATTTGTCATTTTTGAAAATAATATCAGTTCGATGACCAGAAGATCGTTTGGGTGTGCTGTGTGTGTGACGGTATAAATATTCACCTCTTGGTGGAAAAAAAAAACAGATTCCACGTTACAAGGCCAACCATCACAATGGACACTCCACGGTTCATTGTCGGTATGCATAGGCGCGACGGCCGTGCAGGCTTTACGATGTAAATGCCGCGAGCCGGCTGTAAATAATCGAGGACGCACGATCAGACTGGCCGGCACCCTCGAAAAGCGCGCCCTCGGTAGTAACCCCCGCTTCCCAACAACAGATCCGACCGAACATATGTAACACACGCCACGACACGACTGCGCTCCCTTGCATTTCGAGCCACGCGAGAAAAAAAAACCGGGGCGCCTGCCACCCCCGCAGCCCGGGGCCCCCCCGCCTCTCTTTTCCCTCTTTTTTTTTTTTTTTTTTTTTTTTTTTTGAGCGACTAGAGCTTTTTTTAGCTTTTGACGCGAAAGCCGCGAAATTTTCCGAGCCGTCCGCTCGCGCGCGATTGAATAATTCAGTGACAAGCTGATGTGCGCTCGCTTACGTGCGATACGACGCGCACACGCGGGATACTGTATTTGCGAGCTCGCGTGTCTCCTTCTCCGCGTGCGATATGTGTCGTGCTGTGCACACACGTGTACACATTGTGTCGGGGGAAAAAAGACAGGGCCCAGGGTAGGTGATGGGCGGGGAGGGAGTGACAGCCGAGCTTGCAAGCTCTCCGGT
>JAPYYV010009668.1:0-18718 GCA_030522625.1 Copidosoma aretas | reverse complement strand
AATGATGATGATATTGATGATAATAATACTGGTGATGATGATAATGATAGTGATGATTATGATGATGATGATGATGATGATGATGATGATGATGATGATCATGATGATGATGATGATAATTGTGATGATGATGATGATGATGATGATGATGATGATAATGCTGATGATAATGATGAAGATGATGATGAAGACGATGATGATGTTGATGATCATGATGATCATGATGATGATGATGATTGTGATGATGATAATGATGATTATAATGATGATGATGATGATGATGATGATGATAATGATTTTGATAATGATGATTGTGATGATGATGATTATTATAATGATGATGATAATGATTATGATGATGACGGTGATAATAGTGGTGATAATAATGATGTTTAGGATGATAGTGATAGTGATAATGATGATGACAATAATGATGATTATCATAATAATGATAATGGTGAAGACTATTGCTACGACGATGCTAATGATTATGCGAATTGGTATGCTGATTATAATAATGATGAAGATGATGCTAATAGCGATGACAATGACGATAAAAAAGATGATAATGATGATAATAAGGGAGTAATGATCATGATCATGATGTTAGGGGTGAATCAGATGATGATGATAATAATGTTTATGATGATTACAGTGATAATGATGATACTGGTGATGATGACAATGATAGTAATGATTATGATGATGATGATGATGACGATGATAATGATGATGATGATGATGATGATGATGATGATGATGATGATGATCATGATTGTGCTGATGATGATAGCAATGGTGATGATGATTTCATTGATTATGATGATAGTTTATTTGATTTATTATAGCGTGAGTAGCAATACAATATAAATAGTTATAATTTACATAATAATAATACCTAATCAACTTGAAATGATTCGTCATAACAATAAATATCAGTATGTATGTTAAATGCTATATATTAGAAAATATCATATTATTTGTTCAAAGAGTAATTTAATTTTTATGTCACTATCGAGAAATAGTCTATAATATAAGGAAGAAACATAAAAGTGTTCATGCATGAGATACATGTTGTATCACTTGTACAGCATACCGTTGCGCCAGTATATGAGTCCCTAAGCATCTTGCAGTACGATACTTAAAGGTGTAACATCTTAGAACTTACCGGGTAGAATTCTCGCTGCCAAGAGGCTCCTAGAGTGAGCAGTTTGATGCATTGTAAGACTCTGGTTTTTAGGTGGTTCGATATCATCATTTTTCTAAAAGCTATTTGACTATGCTGATTGGCTTTGACGTGTTGCATGATGCTCCAATTTTTTGCCGCTACTTTTCTGCAAGAGACTCTTGGCTCCAATCTGTTGTAGTACAGGTGCCAATATTTTAATATCCAAACAAGAGAAACTGTGATAAAAAACTATAAGTAGAACATTCAGATGGAAAAATATTGTTATATAGTCTTGACAGTGACTTGTTTCCTAAGTCAGCTTGTTTGACTCAATTATTAACTAATCATTTTAATTAAAAATTTGATTTTTGTAGTTTGGTGGTAGGAAAAATGCTTTTTTTTTCTAGTGAGATGGATGGAGGTCACATAGCCGCTCTTGATTTTATATCATATAAAAGAATAGTTTAAGTAATAAGATCATATACAAAAATAACATACAAATCAAATTTTTGTTTTAACGTATCTTTGATGTGAGTAACGTCAGTTCGAAACTATTTATTTAATTTATACACTTTCTAAAATCAGTTTTGAGCAATATGGGAAATACAAAAGAAATCGGATAATAATCATTGAATTTTAGATTTCTCTAAAGTTTTATAAGTTTGAATACAATATCAAAGTAAATATACTAATGATTTATTTATTATCATAAATTTATTAATGATTTGTAGTGAAAATTTTCGAAAAATGCTTTTGATCAACTTTTATAAAATTCAATGTTTATTGTTCATGGTCATCATTTATGTACCAAAACTATGGTTTTCCTAATGATAAATTATGACAAATAAGCATATGAATAATCACAAGAAGTTTTTGAGGTACGTGATTGATGATTTAAATAAAGTTTGATTGCAATAGTAATATGTCAACTTAAATATAAACATATCAAATAATTTATACAATTGTAATTTAATGCTCTATTTGCTTAAGTAACGTTATTATCAAATTATTAAACTACATTCGCTCACCTAATATTTAACATTACTCCAAACCAAATTTTTGTCGTCTCAGAAACACATAGACAAGGATTTAATATCTTAAAATTGTACTAGTTTTCCATTTTCATTTTACTTATTCATATAGTATACTAGACAGTTGATTCGATTTTCTTTTATTCATGTATTGTATCATTAAATTTTATTTAGTAATATTTTTTAATATCAAAATTAGTTTCTTGCTTTAATAATTTTTATTAATTAATTACAGACCGAACGAGTGTGAACATGCCATCGGATACTTAAGTGATTACCTCGAATGTACATCTGTAATTGATATTCTCAATAACTATCATTTTTATCATTTGGATCTTTCATATCTTTGGATTTCTTTCGGATTCTACGTATAGATTTAAAGTCAGAATGCTTTTTTATCATAATTTTATCACTTTTTTTGTCATCCAAGTAACTGACCGTCGTTCTCAAGCAATTAATGAAAATATTGATCCAATCGTACACTCACATGACTTATATAACAGAAAACTATTTTACAACAGTCAAATTTCGGTTTGTTTCTAAGTCATCACAATGGTCGTTTTCACTTTGCGCACGGTATGCGCCGAATCAGAGGTGGCGCCATCCACAATCAAGGACTGTCAAAAGTTATTTACATCCAAACAATGTAGTTTAATAGAGTGTGGACAACAAATTGAGACTTAATAACAATTAAGATCAATTAAGCGTACTTGAGGAGACGCAAGATGATTTTTTTAATAATACAAATGTAGTAAAATACTTATTTTTCATCAAATGCCAATGATTTGTCTTAACTTCACCCTTGAGCATCAACCGTTTTTGTTTTGGATATAGTTATGTAGACTGATTTTCTTAATATCAAGACAGAAAAGATGGAAAACTAATAGTAAAGTTGTAAATTTAAAGAGTTGAGAAGCTTGTACGAATAGGAAAGGCTTAAACTAGTCATAATCATGCTAAGTTATACCTAAAGCAAATGAGAATAAAAGTTTTGGCAATCAAAACCAGATTGCACATAACAGGAAAATTTTACTTACATCGTAAATCATATTTTTTTTTTATAAACAATGAATTATTACATCTGGTATACAAATCTATTTCAGTTTAATAACACACATGAGTGATACATCTATGAGAGACTTGTACTTGTGTGACATATACATACTGAGCCAAAACATTCAAACCAAACTCCGTATTACTAACGTTTAAATAGGTGGAAGTAAGTCAGTAGCTTCACAATACAAAGAGTATAGTAATAAAGGAAAATTGAGTGATGCTTGACCGACAAAAAAATATATGCAAGCTACGGTGCAACTTAATTCACTTGTATTTGCTGCATGATTATGTCTCACAAATTTTTATCACTCAACTAAAATATATTTGTATACACACATCTAATAATTTATTATTGATGATAAAACCACATTTTTCTAGATGTATGTAAAATTTACTTGCTATCTGCAATCTGGTTTCAATTGCCAAGGCTTTTAGTCTCACTTGCTCTGGGTATAATCTACCATAATTATGACTGTTCTAGCCTTTGTTACTCATATAAGCTTCTGAACTCTTTAAAACTATAATTTCACTATTAGTTTACCATCTGCTGTGCCTTAATATTGAAAAATCAGTCCACGTAACTATATTCAAAACAAAAACAGTTAATGTTCAAGAGCTAAGTGAAGACTCATCATTGGCATTTGATGAAAAATAAGTGTCTTAGTACATTTGTATTATTAAAGTCATCTTACGTCTCCTTAAGTGTGCTTAATTTATCTTAATTGTTATCAAATCTCAATCTATTGTCTATACTTCATGAAACTGCATTGTTTGGATGTATATAAATTCTTATCGTTTAAATTGATAGTTTAGGTCATGGGTAAGTGATATATGACTATATTCGGAATTAACGTACACTCTTTCTCCATTATAAAAGTTCATGGTTGTATGATATTTAACAACGTAATAAATTAACTCTCTCAACATTTACCTTGCATTATGATAAGGTTGGAAAGAAGAACCAGTATGGGTGCTTGTCATCACCAATTCAGATTGGCAAATCAAACAATCCCGGGTACTGGAAGGTATTTTTCCCAAGCCCAAGTATAATATTTATGCTTTACCTTACCTTATCCATTAATGGTGCATCAGTTGTTTATTCCAGCTATGAATTATGTAGGATATTTGAATGTATCATAATTTATTCTTAATGCAATAAATAGGTAAAGATCAACGAAATAAAATGTACAATAAAATAAATCAATTGTATCTAAAAATACCTCTATACGCATGACAGCATGCCAGCTTTAAATAAAAAAAGGAAGAACATCATTCTGCTGGAAGCTATTGAGGAGGCTTGGGCGTTTGGTGCTGTACCCAGCGAGGGGCATTCTAAGACTCTAAGAATTATGAAAAATGTTTTTTTCTTATTATCATGATAAATAAATATCTCAATGACATATTGAAATTTAATAGTTTAATTGACCTAAAAATTTGTAAAATATCTATAAAAATAACGATAAGAGCTCGCCATTGCCGTTTGCGCATGCGTAGAAGACGATAAATTACTTTCCTTTTAATTTTTTCGAAATTTAACGTGCTAACGCTATCTTTTTTTTAAAGTAATAGATTCTGAATAATTTGAAGTATATGTACTAATTCAATTTCTGGGCCTACAGCATTTTATTGCGGTATAGTAGTCAATTTAATTTAGAGTTCCATAAGGTTACGTTTTAAAATGACGAATTTTTATAAGCGATTTTCTCGAAAACGAATGTGTTAACCTACATATTGTTTTTTTCAAAAAAAATATGGCATACTTTATTTACCTTATCTCTAAATTCCAGAGTTAGCCAGGATTAGATTCAAAATCGCCCAAGCCTCCTTAAACTATGCTGATTGGCTATGATGAGTGTCATGATGTTCAAAGTTTCTGTCGGTGCTCAGCTGCAAGAAACTTCAGGGTGCAGGCTCCTTTCTGTGGTGCTATAGGTGCTAATATTTAAATATCTAAACATAAAAAACAGTATTAAAAAATTTTAACTAGAATATTCTAATAAATAAATAATGTTATGTAGTCTTGACATTCACTTGTTACCCTTGTCAGCTTGTTTGACTCAATAATTACCTAATTATTTTTATCTAAAATTTGATTTTTGTAGATTGGTGGAAAAAAAATGTACCATAATTTCTAGTGAGATGACCGGAAGTCACAATATTATTATTTGCAGGTAAAACAATGTTGTTTTATTTGAAACATATTCGCTGTATGGTGTTGTTGATATTGATAACTGCATATGATTATCAACTCTGAATACAATGAATGAAATAGGTAAAGCACGTGTAATATCTGATCTGACTGTACATTAGAAATAAATCGATACTTGAGAATAAAGTTTAGAACAAAAGGTCAGTGGATACGAATAAGAATAAACAGACATGGTCAATAGAAATAAAAAGAGTTATTGGTCAGGCAGAAGAGAAAGATGCATAATATTCGTGAAAGCGCGCACCAAATCAGGTGTGTAGATTATAATAATTAAGATTTCTATACAGCAGCAATACTACAAGCAGTACTGGCAGTAACACATTGGTAACTGACTCAAGTCTCAGCAGATCAAGAAGCTGTGTTTTATTTTTTGTAATCAAAGTCTTACTTGATCTCAGTGTTAAATAAATAATTTTCTATAATAGGCCTATAAAAGAAGGGCTATAAGCTTAGTATTGAGAAGCTGATATTTGATTTTTTTATACTGTAACTCGAAAAGTTGTTCTGTGTCCACTAGTGCTTTCTTTTAGTTGTGTAATCTATTTTGTGACGTATGCTTTTACCTTGTTATTAGGCATGTCAAGGCTTCCAATGAGTTCTGTAAGAGGGTAAAATATCAAATGACAAAATACTTATGAATGTACCGCAGCAATTTAAATGTAAAGCTTGCAAGCTCACATTGGCCTTAAACAGGTAAATATGCTGTATCTAATATTTATGTTTAATTTGTGTGTTTATGAAAGAGTTACGTGTCCGAATCAAATTATCTTACAAAAAAAATATTTATTGACACCATGAAAGCATTTTTAACCCTTAAAGTCATTGCGTCTCATTATACCGGCATTCAAAATTTTTCCTGAAGAAATTTTTAAATGAGTTAAATTTAACTGTCATCACTATGGTATTGAAATACAATAAACACATATAACATTGTATTTAAATATATTTTTTATTTATTTCTTTCAATTTAGGAAAAAGTGATGAACTATTGAATCAATAACTTATGATAGCTCTATATATACATTGGTTAAACAAATTAGGCTCCAGTCGTATAAATACAATTTCTTATGTTACACATCTAATGCAAGGGATCCCTGATCACGATATATATATAGCTGATAGCTTAAAATACAAGTTTTAAATCTTTAATGACGAAATAAAACAAAATTAAAAGTATTAAAAATATGTGATCTCCGTATCACTATTGAAGAACGCATGATGGCGCACGCATCTCTCATATAGAGCCACAGCAGTAGACACCAATGGATCAATGGAGATTCTGAAAGTGTGTCTCTCTAAATACCAGGCAGTAAAAATTTCCCTATTCTATCCTGTGGCAATAATTTCACGATGAATCAGTGAAAAATCCACTGATCTTTTGAAGCCTCATCTATCCGTCACTGATTCAAGCAGTGAGTTTAATCTTATAAGTTTACGTGTCTACGTGTATGCTTCCTACCACATTAAACATCGTCAGTACAATGCGTATTATCAATAGACATGGACGTTAGTTAATTTTGTACATTTTGATGATGTGGATAAGGCACTTAATGTATTAGCTATTGAAATTTCATTATTGATCTTGTTTATTATGTATAATGCATGAATAATGAAATTTTAGTGGTAAAATCGTCCGGCTGTCGTAAAATAAATTTATATTGTCACAAAAAGAGACGAAAATTTTAAATAATTAGTAAAATTCTTATGTTAAAATCTGTAATAATACCATAATTATCAAGCATGCATCCCATATAAATTTAATAAGATTTCAACATCAAAACTCAATAAACTCAATAAATAAAAAAAGTTATGCTTTAAATATTGAAGTTTCCCATTTAAATAAGCTAATTTTGTACATTTAAATGATGTGATCAAGGAAATTAACGTTTTAGCAGGTGAAATACAATCAATGTCTATCATTATACAATATTTGTAATGTGCAACACAAATTTACCGGAGAAATTCTTGAAGTTTATCAAATGAAATGTAAGAATTCACAAAAAAAGTACATTTAATATCCCCAATACATAAAACGTTGCCAAAATATTAACCAATTTTGATATGGTACGTTAATTTTGAAAATTAGATGTTGATAAATTGTAATTTGAATTTGCATACAAAATTGTAGAATTCGGTGTAGGGACGTAATGCAACGCAAAAATAATTAAAGATTCATTCAATTTTCTTCTTCGTCAAATTTACCGTATAGAGAATGTAAATATATCAGTTATTATTACAATTATTTTTAAACTGTTATTACTATCTTCTTCCTGTTAATTTCTATGTAAATTGGAAATTTCTACTACTAATGCAACGTAGAAAACTACTCTTATCTCTAGATATCTTCCATTGAAATTCCACTGAAATTCAGTGGAATTTCCACTGAATGGGGTAGTGAACATGGCTCCAATAGAGTTCATAAAACTCTACTGATTCAAGTAGTAAAATATACCAAATATGCGGTGAAAAGATTTCTTGAATAAACAGTAAGAAATTCACGAATCTTCAATTAAAAAAATTTGACTGGTTTAAACAGTTAATACATACTTATAATTAACAGTTAAATTAATATTTGTCATTTATAAAGCTACAAAAATTATTCTTTATGGAAATGACGATTACAAATAATTATTTAAATTGTAATTATTTATTTTTATAAAAAAATTTCAAACCAACGACATCATTTATTGTGATAAAAAAATAGTTAAAGTTTTATGTTCGAATTCGTTAATGTTATGAAATTCAATAACATGAATAAGAAATTGAAAGTTTTAGTGATTAAAATTTAATCAATGTTCTTTTTTATAAAATATACCGTAGAAAGAACGTAAATATATCGGTTACTATTACAATTATTTTGAAACTGCTATTCAGCATGAGATGTGACTACTAGAGACGCGTAGTATCTGAAATAGGAACTAAAACCCATCCCATTGTCAAAGTTTGAATAAAAAGAGATAAAATGCCATAAAATCAACGAAAAAATCAGCAGATAAGCGAGAAAGCAAAGCAGGTGTGTTATTGGCACATACCATCATGTGAAGAACATCTTTGTTGAAGTAATAAAGTTATTAGATTGTTAAAAATTAGAAAGTAAAGTCACCATAGCTCTCAGCCAGTCTCAATGTAGAAGCTAACCAATCCTACGTCAGTCAAAACATTCATACGTAAAATGTATCTTGTCCCTTCAAAATACGGTATTGAATCACGCTTGCAATATACTTATGTGATGCTTCTTTCAAGTTACTATTTTAATAAAAAATAGTTATAAAAAACAAAAAAAATATTTCTGTGCTCTGACCGCCAAAGTTTGAGTGCTCATATGAGGAGAGGTTTTAGTCACTTTTTCAGACACCACGTGTCTCCACTAGTCGTGTCCTATGCCGAATTACGATTTTCTTCCTATTAATTTAAATGCAAATTTAAGAATCCTTGTATATGTGCAACGTAGATAACTACTCTCTAAATATCATCCATCAAAATTACACTGAAATTTAGTGGAATTTCCACTGAAAGGGGTAGTGAGAATCGCTCCACTGGAGTTCAGTGAAACTCTACTGATTCAAGTAGTGAAATATACTTCATAAGCAGTGGAAACATTCACTGAATGAACAGTGAGAAATACACGGATATTCAAGTAAACATATAACTGGCTTAAGCAGTTAGGTAATAATTATAATTAACAGTCAAATTAATATTTGTCATTTATAAGCTACAAAAATAATTCTTTATGGAAATAACGATTACAAATAATTGTTTACATTGTAATTATTCATTTTTATTAGGAAAATACAAACCAACTACATTATTTAATGTAATGGAAAAATAATTAAAGTTTCATATTCGAATTCATTAATGTTCTGAAATTTAATAACGTGAATAAGAAATTAAATATGTTAGTAATTAAATTCTAATTATTTTTCTTCTTTATAAAATATACCGTAGAAAGAATGGAAATATATCAGTTATTATTACAAATATTTTAAATCTGCTATAACGATTTTCTTCCTGTTAATTTGTATGAAAATTTAAGAAATCTTGTATTCGTGCAATGTAGATAACTACATATTATGATTTTAATACTTCATGTACATACATAAATATTTACTTGTTTGTAAAATTTGAGTGTAGAATGCAAAGCTTATGCAAAATAGAGTTTAAACATTTGTAACTCCAATAATTAAAATAATCTTCAAAGTTATTGTTGAATATTATTTTTGTAATTAAAGAGTATAATGGCACCATTTGTGGGTAATATACAAGTTTTTAACTATTGCTTGCACAGGTAATTGCCCGTAGATTTGTGGTACAACAATGGACTTCGGCACAGCGGGATAGGCGCTCGATTCTACCTAAGGCTGAATAAATATTGTAATGTTTTATCCGTTTTCAGCGATTTTTAAGTAAACCTTGTTAATCTACAATACTTATACTATATTAAATGACCAATATTTAATTATTTTATACATATATATATACATATATTCTAAATATAAATAATACACTTTCTTCAAAAATTATGTGCACGAACGTATCATTAGTATATTATAATAAAATATAATGATATTTAATGATCATAATAGGTGGATATTAATAATGTAAATACCATATTACGCGTGAAATTAAATGCATATTTATCAACTCCACTATAATATAAAATAATATAATAGGTGAGCCAAGTTCGCAATCCCATTCTGTTGAATCAAGATTTATTCTAAATTTTATGTACGATGTATGATACTATCTTTGTTGGTTGATATTCTTATCTTCATACATTGCAACCTAATGATTTACAAGATGTATATTCTTTTAATGCAAACCTTATCATAGTATTCTACACCCAATTTGATATTAATAATTGATTAGGGTGTTTTTCATTCAATGTCGCACCAAAAATTTTTACAGCATATTGTTATGATTTAAAATTTATTAAAAATTCATGGAATTTTACGGTTAAGTCTGCGTTTAAAAAAAAAAAAATGAGAAAATATCACGAAAATAAAATAATTCACTCGAAATTAAAGGTTAACAACATAAAATGCTGTTATTGATAATATATCTTTCTCTACATTTAATTTAATTTTTCACATCATGATATATTATGCAGTGCCTTATGCATTAAATATTTTTATTGCCCAGTCAGGAAAGGTACATCAAGTAACTTTTATAAAATTTTATGAACATCTTTCTCGATGCAGTAATGTCAAATCTGGAAAGGTACTTCCAGTCAATAATTCTAATATGATAAAGAATCCAACAAATAATCTTAATTATTGTAATTAGTTTGTATTTTTCAAATAAAAGTAGAAAATTACAATTTCAATAATTATTACGTCATTATTTCCACAAATAATTATTTTTGTAGCTTTTTAAATGACGAATATCAATTTAACTGTTGATTATAATTATGAATTAACTGATTAAACCAGTAATATTTTCAATTTAAGATCCGTGTATTCCTCACTGTTAATTCAGTAAATCTTTTGACTGTTTATTCCACAATGTGAATCAGTGGAGTTTCACTAAACTCCAGTCGAGCGATTTTCACTACCCTATTCAGTGAAAATTTCAATGAATTTCAGTGGAATTTCACTGGAGGATATTTAGAGAGTACTCACATTGGTTTATTCGTCCTCTTGCTAGTAAACTGCGCAATGTTGCATAAGTTGTAGCGTAAAATAAAAGACTATATATTAGACCCTGTTAAGCAGTCATGTGGATGCTACTTTATTGCATTCGTTGTGCACTTAGTGCAGACATTACCTTGCAGTATTCCTTACTTTTTCACTTTATTTCCTTTCTTTACTCTCGTGCAAAAAATGACATGTGCTTTACCATTTTTTTTAGAAAATATTTTTGACTGATATAGTATGAAATAAATTATATGCAAAACCTTGATACAATAAAGTTACGTATAAGATAAAATATTTTTTAGTTTATCAATACGAAAGATGAAAATAAGAAATAAAATTCTTCGATCCACATTTATTGTGTATGTGTGTATGTGTAGATATATATATATATATATGCACATGGCGTTCGACAACAAACTGTATTCTCATTGGGTTAGTCAAATGTCCTGCACTGTCAATCAGTAACTATGCACTTATTTAAACAGTAAAAAAATGTTGCTTTTTGAATAAGTGAATAGTAACTGATTGTATTAGTCAATATTCACTTATAGACAGTAAAAAAACAGAATTTTTATTTTCACCAGTTACATGCTTACGACGTAGTATTTTTTACCAAATATAGGTGTAGCTGTACCTATTAAATTAATTATTAAAAATAATAAATAAGGCAATAGAGATTATTTATATTTAATTACATAAAAATCACTTATATAATGGATGGTTGTTTAGAAAATAGATTAAGAACGTATTTGTTACTAATCATATTATTTGTTATTGAGTTTTGAATAAATCATCAATTTAATAGTATTATTTTTTTCACATTTATTGTCTTGTTTATTTATTAAATTATTGTTTACTATCTAAATAAAGAGTTTGAGAATGTTCATTTATCATATATCATATGAATGTTGGTGTTATAAATGATGTGCTGAAAGAAAAGATGATTATACTTTCGAAAAATTTTACTTCTGTCGAGATTTGAACTGTGACCCTGTTGAACCGAAGTCCAGCATCATAACCAATGACCTAAAGCGACAAGTGCGAGCGAATGTAAAAAACTTGTACATGTATATTACTTGCATTTCTTTCACTGACTAAATCGTAAACTTTTACTAATGCCCCAGTAAAAAGCGAAATAGTCAGATTTTAACTTAATTTCCAGTAAAATAAAATCCATTTTACGAACAAGAAATCTTTTTTACTAATTCCTCAGTTGTATTTTACTGTTTCATAAGTAAAATTGAAATTTACTCATTTGATAAGTAAAAATTTAACTGATTCAACTTAAGAGAGTGTATGGGAAAAAAGGGTGGTACTAACTTACAATAATAACATAGCCTCTCGTTGGCCATGACCTTTCATACATTTTTTTGGAGGCAATATGGAATCTCTTATAACAAAGTCGAGTTTTTTCAGAAATAAGCACAAGTTTATAGCCGACAGTATTTTATTTACTGCTCTCTAAAGTTAAGTCAGTTAAATTTTCACTTATCAAATAAGAAGTTTTCAATTTCACTTATGAAACAGTAAAATACAACTGAGAAATAAATAACAAAATTACGTGTACGTAAAATAAACTTTATTTTACTGGAAAATTTTACGATTCAATCAGTGAGGTAATGCAAGTAATGTACATATGTAGGTTTTTTATATTTTCTTACACTGGACCCTTTATAGGTCAGTGGTGACGGCGTTGGACTCAGGCGCGGGAGGTCAGTGGTTGGAATTTCTGATGAAGTAATATTTTTTCAAACTTTTCTTTCAACACATTAATAATAACACCTACATGCATGTGGTATATTATAATAAATGTTCTCAAAATATTCAGTTAAAGAGTTAACACTAATTTATTAAATTAAATTAAACAAATCATAAAAAATTATAAAAATAATATGATTAGATTTATGATTTGTTCAAAACTCAACTAACAAATAATGTGATTAGTGACAAATGTGTTTGTAATTTTTTTTTAACAACTATCTATTAAATACTTGATTTTTATGTCAATATAGATAAATAATCTCTATTGCCTTATTTATTATTTTAAATAATTAATGTAATAGGTACAGCTACACCAATATTTGGTAAAGAATACTACGTTATGAGCATGTGACTGGTGAAATTAGGACAAAAACGATTTTTAAAACAAAAATTTGTTTTGTTACTGTTTTATAAGTGAATATGTACTAATACAATCAGTCACTGTTCACTTATTCAAAAAGTAACATATTTTTACTGTTCAAATAAGTGCATAGTTACTGATTGATAGTGCATGACATTTGACTAACCCAATAAGTCAATATTTACTTATTATAAGTTAAATTTTACTGACTCAACTTAAGAGAGTGATTCATGATAAAAAAAAAAAAAAAAATTTGTAATACATACGTTTGTGGTTAGTATGAACATTTTTTCCAGTTGGTGGCGCTGTTTCAAATTGCTGCATAAAGCGCATACTAAAAAAACTATGGTCGGCAGTAGCGCTCTACATGTGAAGGTGCATTTTGACGGGAAGCTGGAAGCCAGCTTCTAGCGTCCATAACGTTGTCTGCTATATAGACGCAGCTTCTCGTTTTTGGAAGACCAACACTGCTGAACTTTCGGACGCTGAAAGCTGAAAGCGGCTTCCAGTGTCCGGGTATGAGTATCAGTTGAAAGGTTATATTGTTTGTACGAAGTAAAATTCAATTTTTTTGCAAGTTTATAGAATTTAAGCTCGTATATTGTGTTTAATTTTATCATACTAATACAAATAATAAAATTTTAGGCTCATGCTTATTATTTTTTACAAAATGTTTCAATAAATTAAATTACGGGCTGTAAAAGCTGGAAACTGGAAGCTGGCTTCAAGCTTCCCATTCAAAATGCAACTTAAGAGCGTACTCACTCGACAGCAAAGTCGTAAATGCAGCCTGCCACGCGTGGTGCCAGTTCAGCACCCCAGTTAACTTATTGCTTGACCTAATACGTACTATAAACCACATATAGTGCTGTGTCTGTGCGCCACTGTAGGGCTTCCTGTACACCACGCGCGGTTCGTCACTTTCACAAAGTTCTGGGGCTGCGGCTACGTCCCATAGTTTTTTCAGTGCATGCTCTCTTATGTTGAATCAGCTAAATTTTTAATCATCAAATAAGTAAATTTCAATTTTACTCATGAAACAGTAACAGACAACTGAGGAATTAGTAAAAAAATTTCTTGTTCGTAAAATAAACTTTATTTGCTGGAAAATAAGTTAAATTTTGACTGTTTCGCTGTTGACTGCGGAATTACTAACATTTTACGATTTATTCGGTAACAGTAATGCAAGTAATATACATGTATAGGTTTTTTACATTATCTCGCACTGGTCCCTTTAGGTCAGTGGTTACGATGCTGGACTTCGGTTCAACAGGTCGGCGGTTCAAACCTCGACAGGAGTAACATTTTTTCGAAAGTATAATAAGTATAATAATCTTCTCTTTTAGCATATCATTTATATCACCAACATCTATATGGTTCATTGTAATGTACGTTCTCAAACTATTTATTTAGAGTAGTAAACAATAATATAAATAATTATTCAAGACTTTAACAATAAAAAAAAAAACTCGGTAAATGAATGATTTATATAAAACTCAATAACAAATAATATGATTAGTAACAAATATATTTTAATTTTTTTTTCAAACAACCATCTATTAAATAAGTGATGTTTACGTAATGAAAAATAACTAATCTCAATTGCATTATTCATTATTTTTAATAACTAATTCAATAGGTACAGCTATACGTATATTTGGTACAAAATACTACGTCGTAAGCATGTAACATGTGAAAAATAAGAAAAAAAAAATTTTTTTTTTAAAAAACATTTTTATGTTTTTACTGTTTTATAAGTGAATAGTGACTAATACAATCAGTCACTACTCACTTAGTATAGTTACTGATTGACAGTGCACGACATTTGACTAACCCAATAAGTCAATAGTTACTTATTATAAGTTAAATTTTACTGATTCAACTTTAGAGAGTAGTAAAAAAAAATTGTTTAGAAAACCATTGAAATCGATAGTGATTTGTAGTAGTAGAAGTCACCTCAACGTAAAACTTCCTCAAGTCACGCGAGTAGCGTCAGCGGCGATTTAAAAAATTAAATTTTTGGTTTAGCCCTAAGTTTAAAAATTTTTTAGATAATAAATAAAACAAAAAAAGATCATAGCATGATATTTTGTGAATTTTTTAACGCTGGATCAATTACAAATATTTTTAAAGAATTTGATTCGGTTGAACCCGACAGGACAAAAATTAATTTGTAGTTCTTAACACTTTGGAAATGATAAGTACTTCATTGTAAAACATTGATGTGATTTTTTCTGAATTTTTTACCACCACCTTTGGCGTCAGAGGCAGTCACAATATTGAAAATTTTTCTTGGACCGTAAACTCGTTAATTTCGTAGAAAAATTAGTACTAATGGAGAAAAAAAATATTGCTACTTGATAGCATTTTTTTCGTAGAATACAAAGAAATATTTTTTCAAATTTTCGAGGTAAGTTTTTCACTTTATGTATGGATGGCAAAGTTGAAAATCAAATTTTTAAAGTAAGTAACACTTTTTTTCTAATTTATTTTCAAAAAATCATGTTAAAATATTCACTTCTGAATAATTTTTCTCGCCTAATGAAAGTTTGATTAATGTAGGCGCTAGGTAGCGCTGAAAGTGATAATACACAATTTTCACGTTCTATCTTGTTCCACAAGACAAAAAAAATGTAAAGAGCTCTTTTTTATTATTTAGGTTACTAGTTAAAAATCCAGTGTTTAATTGACAAGACTCAAAATGGCAGATTCAATATGCTGACCTAAAATTTAAAAATTTAAAATTTTTTTCTACTACGGAATATAATCGCTATCGACGTAAAATTATAAGGAAAGGGTGTTTTATGCAACATTTTTGTTTACAGCACTGTTTTCGATGGAGAAATTCATAATGTTTAATAACTCTACTGCCGAACAAAATAGTGAAATAATATTTGATACAGATCATTGTTCTTTGTCACGGAAATTCCAAGTAACTAAAAGTAATTAGGGTCACCGATTACAAATCTAGTGATAGATGCTAAAATTCCAAAATGGTGGATTCAATATGGTGGCTTACTTTTGAAAAATGAATGAATTTTGCTAATGACAAAATATATTCTTAGCTAAGATAATATCTTAATTTACATGAATTTTTTACAAACTTTTCGTAGGTAGCACTATTGTCGAGAAAAAAATTTATAAAGTTTGAGAACTCTTTTGCCCGATAAAATAGTATAATAATATTTGATATAAATATCAATCCTTCTATCACGGAACTTTTAACTGCCTAGAAGTAATTATGATAACTGATTACAAATTGCAGTGATAGACTCGAAAAATAAAAAGTTGCGCATCCAATATGACGGCTTAAGTATTTAAATTATAAGAATTTTAAAAGTTAAAAAGTACTATCAAACTACAATATTTACAGTCTATATTCGTACATTTATTTAGAAGTATAATACTACGTCAGTGTGGATAATTAAATGATGAAATAATATATTTATATTTTTTTCTTTCATAATAATGTAACGATTTCTGACTAATTTTAATCAGCGTGCAGCTAACCCTGCAGGATTCTTTGCAGCTTGTCTTAGAGAAAAATGTTAATTACATTTTTTTTAAATTAAATTGCAGCATTGGAAAAACAATTCCGTTTTGAATAGTAAAAAAGAATGACAATTATAGGACCAGATGCCGATTTCCGAGCCAATGGGCGTTTTTTTAAATTACTCTAACGATTAAGTTTTTTAAGTATCTGTTATTTATAATGCACAGGTTAAATTATTGAATACAGTAAAAATATGAGAAAAATAGTTTCTAGAAAATTGATTACTTGCGGGAAACAGAAGCAGTAGCTAGTCAGATTTTTCTGCATTTTTTTCTGAAAGACTATTTGTTTATATGTAGTTTTATCGGTCAACATTTTCCTAGCACCACTATACTGTCACATCTTTGCTGGACCCTACGCACAAATTTGGTAGGTTTTTTCATGATTTGACGTTAAAAATTTTTTCTTATCTAAAGAGCCCCCCAGCACCACCCCTGCACCAACCCTGTTACCCCTCTGCGACCACCGCGTCTCCCCGTACAACCATTATGGACGTTCGGAAGCAAAATAAAACAATCACACAGCCTAATGATAATTGAGAGTATGAATGTTAAAGATGTAGAAAGTACACACAAATCCTTTCAGCATGACTTATAGCACTTAATTTACAGAAATTCATTGATAAAAATAGACATTTATCATTGTCTCTTGTAGGGCACTTATTTATGAAGGATAATAAAGTATGAAAGAGATGAGACAGATTGACAAGACTGAAAAAAAGTATAAGAGGCGATCCAAAAAACAAGTCTGCAAAGTTTCATCGTGGCTTATAATACTTATCGATTTAATAATCAAAAATAATTGCTTGCAAGAACCTATTCATAAGAGACTAGGCTACATTATGCATGCCTGACTATGTCTCTCCTGTATCATGTCGATAAAGTAGCTAACTGTTGGACTGATACTGTAGTTACCGAACGTCCTTAACGCAGTCTACCCGCTGTACAACCCTAGCAGCACTTACACAACAAAGCACCAGCAGCTAATCACACACTACTACCAACGCAGTCCCCCCTCCCCCCCCCCCCTGGACTACCGCCCACGCAGCAAACCTACAGTACATTGTATGCAGACCCCGCACCAATGTCGACGCACTTTTTGTCTAGACATAGAGTTACAATAGATTTTAATAGTCAAATGAAACAAATACAAAAATATATTCGTATCAGTAGTTCTATCTAGACACTTTAAAATAACCTGGACAATAAAATAACACTTTCATTTTTTTCAGCGATTAAACTCGCTTATAAACGATTATCTGTACATTTTCAAATTTTTTTTATCTGCTTATATTTTTACAGCTATACGGTAGTTCTAAAAATGTTCCAGAAACAAATATACGACGAGATTAAGCTTGTTAAGATAAACAAAAAAGCTCTTTACCAAATTTTGATCCGATGCGTGGTTGTCGAGATATTGTCAATTCAAAACCAAGAAATTTCGGCATCACATAACAGGCTACGAAAGTTTAAGTATTTTTTTACAGTGATTATACAGATTTTTAGTTGACAATATCTCAAAAACCACGCATCGGATGGAAATTTGGTAAAAAGCTTTTTTGTTCGTCTTGGCGAGCACAATAGAGAACTTGCATGATTTCAAAATTTTGTCTTTTTCGATGGTCTATGATGCACTGAATATTCGTGTAAGACAGTTTTTTTTTAAACGCTGTAATAAATTCATAATAGTTTATTAAAGTTTTAAGTCATATTTAAACCGATGTCACGTGATATGACGTCAGAGATTCTGAATATTGTATGGTTTGTTCGGTTTCACCGGTTAAAAAAAATCCGAACCAACCCTATGATTTTTAACACCACGAATCGACATATGCTTATATAGCAGTTAGTGCGAGTAATATAACCTCCTAACATATCTAAATTACTTTTGGTACATTACCTGACCCTGTTTGAAGAATTTTAATCGTTTACAATCAAATTTTGTCA
>JAPYYV010009667.1:0-19256 GCA_030522625.1 Copidosoma aretas | reverse complement strand
TGATGCCATTTTGTTTTAAAAATGGCGGCTGGCACAAAATGGCGGCTGATGTATATCTCCAAAGTCCCCGCAACATGGGTGTCAAATAAAAGAGCTTTCTAAGTGAAATAAAATAAAATAGATTTTAGCTTCATAAGTTTAAAATGTTGGCCAAGACAAGATGGCGGCTTGCGCAAAATGGCGGCTAATGTATATCTATAAAGTCCCCGCAATATGGGTATCAAATAAAAGAGCTTTCAAATTGGAATAAAATGAAATACAATACTTGTACCAAAAAATACAGTGCTAGCACTAAAGGAGATAACAGATGGTGCTTGCTATTATTCAATGTATAAAGAATAATTAGATACTATACAGATTTCAATTGATTAATAATTTAAAAAAGTGCAAGACTTACGCAATACTATTGCAGAAGCAGAACTTGAATAGTAATATTAATAAAGCCAGTGAACTAGATAGCGTGTTACACTGGGCGAGTGATCGATACTAACTGGCATACGACGGCAGCAGACAGAACGTGCCAAGTGGGCGTAAGCGCGAGGGATGTAGTGATTGGAGGCCGCACAGGGCCATAGGTCGCAAGCTATTGGATACAATGCATACTTGAATATTTCTAGCGCACGTACGTACAAACGTTAAAAGTGTCGACTCCCTTATTTGAATATAATTATTATACAGCTGAGTTGGTATTAAATTATAGAGTATATTTAAGTTGAAACTTTGATGTTCTACAATGTTTGTGTACACTTTAAGGAGTTTTTCCATAATATGGATCGGCCTAGTAGTAAGCTTTCCACGTTAGACATTACCAAAAAATTTCCTCTAGAGCGATTCTGTTTCATATTTATTGTGCTTAACCATTTTGTGCTAGTGCCTGTAATAAAAAGTATTATCTTCAAGGTTCGTTTTTAAAACTTGATGTAAATTATTATTTATTTCATACAAATGTTCGTTACAACTCACCAAACCTTTGACACAACATTGTTCTGCACACTTGAACTCTTTTCAAGGGAGTAACTAGAAAAAAGTTTCGGCACTCACAAGTGTCGTATGTTTTATTAACATCGTTAAACTTGTTGCTTCTTCCCACGGATAATGCCTTTATATAAAAATCTTAAGCCGAAATACCAGCCGTACCCCTATTCTTTGCTCTCTTGGCAGCGACAGTTTTGGAGGCGGGGGGGGGGGGGGGGGGGGGGGGGGGGGGGGGGGGGGGGGGGGGGGGGGGGGGGGGGGGGGGAGGAGTTCTCTGTGCTATAGCATGAGCTCTGACGTCACGACTCCGGAGCGAGCTCCCTCCGGATCTCAAGCGATCTAAAGGTAAGTTGTTCAGCTACATTAGCGGCCTATGATCTCTGCCAATCATGACAAAATGCACTCGAGACGCACTCTCCATAAATATGATGCGCTTGCTCTCTCTAATGTATCACTTTTTACGCTCATCTGAGGCAAGCATGAGAGCGTCGTGTAAAACGTTCGGTGCAAGTAATAGTATGTCTAGTCCGTCTTATCGATACGCATATCGAATAATGCTAGTCGCTGGCTTTGTTAACTCAAGTGCTGAGAGGCAATGGCAAAGGTTTCTACGTGATCGCAGAGGATGTTGTCGAGGCGGGCAAGAGAGGAAAAGAGAGAGAGAGAGAGTTGGAATATCAGGTCGAGATGTATGCGGTTGGGAGCAGCGCAACTCTCATCGACTTCAATCCCCCGTACTGCTCAGGAGGAAATATGACCCGCTCTCTTAGCTGCGTATGTATTTCTCTAATCTTCGACGCGGTCCTTCTGTGCCTGCTTACTAGAACGTATTTTTTCTTGTTTCATCATTATTGAACCGTAATTTGGGATCATAAGGAAAGCGTTCGGGTTGCTTGAATAATAACAAAAATTAAAATTTAATACACATATTATCAATAATTGAAACAAAATACAGAAAGATTGATGGCCTATATAATGGCCAATTATCTACTTCTTTTTTTATTATTTAATATCCATCTTCCTTTGGATAAGAGTGTATATTTTCGGAAAAATAATTTCCACTGATTTTTGGTTGGGCTGGCTCGATACGTTTCTCTAAAAGAGGTTCTCGACAATCTTTATCCTCCTTGTTCTTGCTGCTCCATGAATCACTTGATTTACTAGAGTATAGACCCATGCTTATCGTTCAATGCTTACTAGGTGAATGAAGCCTAATATCATTTTTTATTTGTTTTGTAAGAGTTGAAAAAAATACCTTTATTTCAAGGTATACTTTATTTTTCATCTCCTTTATTGAAAAAGTTTATAATAACGTTTATACATCAAGTTTAATCATCATTCTCAGATTCACTACCATTATTCTCAGATTAATTACCAGCATTAGCAATAAGAGATCCATCGAATTCATCATAGAAGAGGGCCTTTCATTACGTTTCTACCTCTTATAACTTTCTAGTGCCTCTAAAAAACATGCAGAGACTAGTCCAATGGGACTATTGACCAAGGAGCAAAGCCAAAATTTTATTTGGTGAGCTTTACTAAGTGCACGAAAAAACTTGCAAAATACAACTTTTCGTGCCTCATGAGCGACACACATTAACGCCTTCATGTAATATGCCGTGTTAAGAAAGTGAAGCGATGGTGCCATGTAGTCTTAAACGTTAATCATAGTACGTCCCATAATAGATTCCAAATAAGCGGCCTCGCTATGTTAGTAAACGTAAATTCGATGTGCGTTTTTTGCTACGGCGTACAAGTGTTGTTTTAATCGTCTAATAGATCAAGCACCTTCAATCCAGCAGAGCCCATGCTTCCGCATCAACTGCCGATCATTTTCCGACGAACGTCCTAAGGTAAGATAGAAAAATTGCGTGGAGGACGTACGATCCAATGATTAATCACAGGTCTCATAAGAGACATTACCAACACCTCTTTCGGTAAGAACTGTTGCGATGCGTTAATGAGACCTTGGATCTCTATCACATAATCATCCTTGAATAAATCCATTCCTACAACTCAAGCTTGCTGTACGAGCGCGTATCTGTCACGTTTAATACCAAGTAATAAACTGAGCTGCGCTCTGCGTTGACATTCGTTCATATACGTTTAATTTGTTTATACTCACCTTACCTCCTCCAAACAGCTATGAGCATTACAATTTTGTTAGCTGAAGTCTCCAAAACATATGTGTCGTGCGTATATGACCCATTTTATAATGTATGAGCAATATAGCATAATTTTCTATCGTAAGGATGGTTTGGGACAGGTTATATACATATCAACAAGAAATTTCAATTTAATACATTTATTTATGATAATCAGAATTTTGGAAAAAAAATTACAATGATTTTTTTTTTG
Organism: Copidosoma aretas; assembly: GCA_030522625.1. Classification (NCBI taxonomy): domain Eukaryota; kingdom Metazoa; phylum Arthropoda; class Insecta; order Hymenoptera; family Encyrtidae; genus Copidosoma; species Copidosoma aretas. The sequence goes on along the minus strand of JAPYYV010009667.1, from coordinate 15,923 downwards.
TATCACACATATTCTTTTTCTTCTTTAATGTCGGTGACATCTTCGCACTCCATGTCAAAGTAGAACCTTCTCATCCGTTTAACATTATGGGCAGCACACAGATTTATATGCACCATTATGGTGGGGGCAAGTGGTAGCCAATGTTGGGAGCTCAAACGGTGGATAATCAGTCATATCAATAACTTAAAAATTCAACCTTTCAAGTCATGCTTTCTTCAATTGGCCAATCACAAGAATCTTCTAAGCATCTTTGAGATTCTCACGATGCACATTGTCAATTCCTGTGCAACCTATATCCCCTGATTGCTTATCCAATCCATGATAGCAAAGCTCAAGCCATAAATTTTCACGTTTACACTTTTAATCTAATCTGCGCCAAGAAAATGATGATTTAAAGAGAAATACTTGCGGCTTTTCACTCCATCTAGCAGGAAAATGGCTAACTATTTAGGCACGTAATCTATTCCAGGCTTCTTAAAGCCCTGCAGCTCTACTACGTACTCATTGCAGTAAATTTGTTTATTGTCGGTTTATGTGACATATCGATGAACAAACTTTTTTTCTTTTCTAACGGATTTTATAATTTTTACCATCTTTTGATTTTTCCTTCGATTTTCTTTTCGCCCATTCTTCGACGAGTTTCTTCTCGAATATTGCGCGCTCTATTTGTCATCGTTTATTTTATTCTTCTTCTTTTCTGCTCTGCTGACCTTTCTCTATGATGTTTTGAAGACAAATGATGTAAGTAGTGTCACTAATATGCTTTTACAGCTTCACATGCATTTATTAATGTCCCCGCTCATCGGACAATAATGAACAACGCGATCATGTTTAATTAAGCAATAGACTGATCTGTTTGCAGGAAATTTGTCATAAGATTCAAATTCTAGACGCACGTCCATGGCAGCATTTTTAAACGACTTATTTTGTTTGGACCAGTAGATAACAATCATAGGTGTTATTTCCAAAAAATCATATCTGATTGATATAGTGGCGCGATCTTGACCATAATATAAATACTGAAAATTGGCATTCATATCATAAAGCAAGACATCTTGATTTTTCGCTATATCATGATTCAAATCGCCGTAAGGATTATACTGTAAATTAAGATAGAGTTTCGTATGTTGCAGTGATCAAACTTGCTAGTATTATCATCTTTCCTATTTTTGCGATCAGTTTGAAAGACTTAAATAGCATGCGTGGGTTTTCCAACTGATTGGACGTACTGACGGTCCAAATATATTTGATGTTGTAGGAAGGAGCGGATATTCAAAGAGCTCCCAAGTTAGAAAACTTATAGATACAGACTTTTTTTTGTAAATAATTGACCAGACGAATTTTGCGAGAATTTGACATGACAACATAGGGCATAGGCCATTCCAGCTTCGATATTACTATGTCGAACTCTGCCCAAGTTGGTGGCTGAGCTTCCACTGCGGCGGCAATTCCTTGTAGAACGTCTGCATTCATGTCATTTCTTGTTCTCTTAAGCATAAGTTCATGATTTCCATTAACAACCATCTTACGATAGTCTTCAGCAAAATCCAAAACCATGCTAAGAGGAATCATGACGTTGAAGTAGCCATTCTCAGCCAGACTTAGAGCATGATTGCCTTTCCAACCTGCATTCTGACTAAATTCGTCTTGATCGGGCCTAAGCGTTAACCAATTTTTCATGAGGATTGTTAGGCCTACATTTATACACTTATCTATTTCCATAGCATTTATTTCATATCGAATTTCTTTGAAAAAGTAGCAGATGGCATTGTTTACCCATTAAGTATCGTCGGTTTTGTAGTACCATCTGCTTTAACTAATTTCCCATAAATATGTAAGGAACTACGTGATGGTGGCAGGCATAGGTCTCAGTGCTGAATTAATATGCGGATCTAGTCACTGTTACCATAAGTTGTAGATATGTATGGTTGATGAGCATAAGTCTCATAGTGCGCAATGAATTCGTCAAAGATGACTGGAGACTGATTGCTTAGAAGGTCTTTCATCACGCTTTTTCTTTTTTCGCAGCTGGCAAAAGAAAGTACAAGCTATTTCTCACCACGAGCTATTACTTTTAGACCTATGCTTTTTAAGAACTGCTTGTTTTTATATATTAACGCTTTGGTGGTTCGTTGACAACTGAATTTTCTCATCCATTTTGGCTTATTTTTATAGCTTCGTCCAGTCTCAGAGGTTCGTTTATGACTAAGCGTTCTCACTTTAGTTAATTTATTTATATTGCCCCGCCCAACTCTGCAGGTAGATCTGACTCGTGCTCGAAGTTAGCCTTAAGTTGACGTTTTGTAAAACCCAACACTAATCCTAGTAAGTGCTGGGGGCGAAAATCAATAGACGCACTGCACTTGATTACACTTTGTAGCGTATTATTGTTAGGTTTTACACTAATTGTAATATTTTTGGATAATAGTTCGTTGCGAAGAAATCCTTCAATGTTGGAGATCTCGTAGCTGCCCGTTGGTAAGGTGATCAGTAACCTCTTCTCTCACATAAATTTTATTATTGCCAACGTCAAGGTTTGGTATGGAGGCGAAGTAAATCAGCTTAACCAATTTAGGTACGTAATTTTTGTGAGGTAATAGTGCTATTGGTGGAAAATACTGCGCTTCGTGAACAGATGATGTTCCTAATAAACTTATTGTCAATGATTCTTCTATGACCGTTTTTTATTGCCTAATGATACTCCAGTAATAAGATGGATTTATACTATTAATTAAGATGGATGAGCGACACAGTGAGTACCAGGACCGTCCTTATCATTAAGATTTACTATGGCTAGTCCGTACAAATAAGGACCATTAGCTGGTAAAGAATTTTCTCACAATAACTCCACGGGAGTGTGGTATTTTTAAAATTTTCCCATATTTAATAAGTTCGTAGTCTGTCAGAGCTCGGTTTGGCAGTTATACATGAAAATTATTATTTTTTGCCTTTTCATTTTCCAAACCTTTTCTAGGCCTTAAATGTAGGCCCAAATTATTTTTTTGTGGTTTTAAAAAAAATCCCTTTCCCAATGATAGCTTTTTCATCATATCATTATGTCTCTTACTATCATGCAATTGTTTTCGAGCAGATTTAGCCTCGTTAATAGCCTTAATAATTCCAGTTGCACTATTAGTAATAGCACCTATAGCTCTTAAATCAGCAAACGCTGAAAACAGGTGTGGCAGAAATTCTCCGATTTTTTGCGGAATAGGTAATACTGGATGCATCACAACATATTTTTTACCACAAGCTTTCTTTACAGCTTGCCGCGCCTCCTTTAACGCTGAACTTATAACTGTTCGAGCACAATCACTTCGAACCGTGGACTTTTAGGCACTATTATTTAAGTTACTGGAATAACTATTATTCAAGCTTTTTAAAGTAATTTTCTTCTTCCTGCCTCTTCTCTAACTAACTTTTCTAGCGTTTGGAGATGACACTCCCAAGCCGAGTTTAGATTTTAACTTCATGGTGTTGGTCACAGCGTAAGCAGCAGATTTTTCACCAAAACTCGCATCTTCAGCATTGAACCTCGTCTGCAGCGTTCCTTGCTGCAATACATTCTCGGTTCTGTGAGTAGGCTATATCGTGTTGTTTGCAAGCCTGATCCAGCAGATTGATACCTGCATCTCCACGAGCTAACCTTTTAGCTAACTTGGTGCCTGGTCCACTCTACTGATATTCCGGTATGTTCAGCTCTATAGGCAGTTTATTTATGAGTGTGTTTATGACTCTACGACCCTCTGGACGATAGATGATCATTGCTTCTAAAGCGCTCAATGATGAATAAGCTTAAATATGAATATCACATTATTTATAGTTTCATTTTTCAGTAGAGTCAGCGTACGAATGTTAAACATCCTATGGTAAGCAAGATAAGAGGACTAATAAGTCTGAAAGCAAGAAAAGAATTTAACTCTTTTTCTACAAATATCACCCATACTCGATGAGTATGTATTAGTCTCATGTTAACCTTCAAGCAGTCAACATGGACGCTACTCGGGAGAAAAAACGCATTCTTCAAGAGGTTGAAAAGGCGAAAAAAGCTGTTGGACGTAAGTACCAATTGCTAAAGTACGGATGAAAGAATTTTGAGAAGAGGATTGGTTAAACTTTCAAGCCTATTACTGATCCACTCCGTAAGATCATCTACGAAACGAAAAAGGAAAATATTGTTGCGCAAAGACTTGAATCTCCAGCTAGAGATCTTTCAAAGTCTATGAAAGAAGAAACGAAATGTATTGATATATCAATGTTCCACTTAGCTAGCAGCAATATTGATGATTGTATTCCTCTTTTAGATGATAATATAAAAGATTATGATACAGTTGCGGAAAAGTGTGATTATGATGATAATAATGTGGGGCTTGATGCATATAAGAGTTTATCGATTAATCCATACTTACAAACAGTAGTTAAAAAAAAAGTCAGAGTTAGACTGCACTTATAGAATGAGGAAAGAAAATTGACGATATATGCTTGGAAATTTACCCATACATTTCAATAATGATAAAATTAAAATAAATCATCTAAAGTATCCAATATCTGATGGAATAATGGAACTGTTCGTTAAAAAGCATCCTGATAAAATTCACTTAACACCACACAATTTAGAGAAATACAAACGAATCTTAGATACTTCAAGCGCGCATAAAAGAAGATTTAATGGAAATGATACTATTTGTTTACACAACAGTAAAAAATGTAATAATGTTATCGCTTCGTTATTCAATCTCATCCAAACAATTTGCAAGAAGAAAGGTGGATCCATACCTTAATATGAAATTGCTAGAATAAACACAGAAAGGGATTACATTTATTGGAATGTCTCTAACGAACTGGTCGACCATCTACGATTACTAGTGGCAAAAACATCTGCCGGTAATGGAAGTCATGTAAATAAAACTCATTTAATTATTGAGGAGCTCCGTTAAGCCAATATTATGTATTAAGTTTCATGAACTGATTTTGCTTTAGTATCAAAATGAGCATTGACGTATTCTGACGTGCATCATCAGCTAGGTCTGAAGGTGGTGGTTGAGGTCCTCTTGGAATTGAATACAAGCTCAGAACAGATGGTGAATTTGACTTGCATGATAAAAGATAGTGCAACTTTGCACTAGCCGATTAGCCTAATGATGCTGTGAATCCTACTATTTTACATAGAGGACAAAAATTTATATTAGATGAGCAAGATAAGATACATGTATTAATCAACAATTTGAGTGACGTTTTCTTGGAATCGATAATAAATTTGCAGCGAGCAATAACTACAATTAAGGAGATTTTGGCTCAGATATCTAACATCACTCCTGAAGACAATTAAAAAGATGGAGGGAGTAGTGAAAGAGCTCCATAAACACGCAAAACGCAACTACCAACGTCAAAAGATTGATATCCAAGGCTTGGATGAACCATGGCAAGCTGATCCAGCGGAGATGATACCTTATGCTCGTGAAGATAAGGGTTATAGATATCTGCTCACAGTTATAGAGGTATTTTATAAGTACGCATGGGCTGTGCCCGTAAAGAGAAAAACTGGCGAAGATGTAGCTGCAGATATGAACTCTATATTAACAGAAAGGAAAGTTCCAAAAAATTTGCAAACAGATCTTGGCAAAGAGTTTTACAACACAAGTTTTTAAAGTCTAATGCAAAAGTATTATATCATGTTGTACTCTACGTACAGCAATCTTAAGGCGTCTATGTATGAGAGATTCAATCGAACTTTAAAGCATGCTATGTGGAAAAATTTCAGTCTTCAGGGCAACTATAACTGGACTCATATTTTACAAAGATTGCTTAAATCATATAACAATCGAAAACACCAAACCAGCGGCATGTAACCTAAAGATGTAAATGCGGATAATGAAGTCCAAGTGTTACAAAAATTTAATTCAAAGTAGGTGATTAAGTGCTTGTGAGTAACGCGAAACAAGAATACGAGAAAGGCTATACGACCAACTGGTCTACGGAGATTGTTACAATCATACAAGTAGTACGACTAGCAGCAACAAATCCAACGACGTACCATCTCAAGGATTATCGAGATAAGCCCATTTCTGGAGGTTTCTACGAGCAAGAACTACGGAGACGGAAGAATTCAGATGTTTACCTCGTGAAGATGGTTCTTCGGAGGCGTGGCAATCAATTTTTCGTCAAGTGGCTGAGCTTGGACGATACACACAACAGTTGGATTAATAAAAATGAATTTTAAAAAACTTTCATAATGAAGTATAAATATATGTAAATTTATTGTAACTTTATTACTGTTGTTATTAATTTATAAAATGTTTTGAGGGAGTATTCAATCAATAGTCTAGATATAAAGATAACATTTTCTTTTTTTTTATTTATATTGACAAAATTGGTAGGTGATGCAGACTTGCTTGGAGGCTTCAGTTGGTAAAGTTCAGTCTTCTTCAGACGTCTGCTCGAATACAGAATAAGCTCTTCTGGTTGCATCACCTCTTGATATAGAGCTGCTCCCTCTACGTTTGGCGTCTCCACTGCGGCAACCCGCTTTCCAGCTTCCTGATTGACTGTTTTCTGGTTGGCTGCTTCCACCTCCATTATGGTATGATGGCCCCATGGTATGGTGTCAGTGTTACCCGGTTGTAGGCAGCGCTTGTCGTCATGTGCACTTCGCACAATTATCGTTTCTTTTTCAGTGAACAACTGGTGGTAACGTGATCAAATACATCTCTGTTTTCAAATCATGAACGGGTTTTGTAATGTAAGCACTTAATGTAGTCTTCAAAAGTTATTGTAGCTTTGACTGTATTACTTTTAACACCTTTGGCCTTTTTAAATACTTTTTCATCTTGTATATTCACGCTTTACATTTTACTTCGTAATTCTAATAATTCCAGCATTCTTTTCACATTGCATTCGTTCTTCATTAAGTCAACAATTTTGTTATTGACTCGCAGCATATTGAATTCATTATCAGCAGTATACTCCGATGTGTTGAATTCAGCGATATTCTCATGCATAACATTGTAAATATCAGTGTTGGTTATCTTATATACGAGACTATCGGTGTATGTGTGCAAAACTTTGCACTGCTCTCCTAATTCTTTCTTCATAAAGTCATAATGAAATCTGTATACAAGTGTCTTGGACAGGTCCAAGACACTTAGTCCAACGTATATTGGTTTTCTAATGCAGATGTCAGTGCGTAACAACTGTATGGCTACTAGTTGCTCGTTTCATATGTCGCAGCTACGGAAATTTGGTTATGCTATGCATGCTTCTGCTCCATATCGTCCCTCCCATTTGTTGACATGATTTACATTGACACGCTTTTTCTCGTTTTCCATCGTTTTACCATAGATTGTATTATTAAATAACTTATACTACATTTTCTCAACCTCATTCTTTGCATTCTAACGCTTTGCACTATTAAGATCTATCTATGCTTTTAGCCATTGTTTCTGATTAAATTGTAAGACTCTATGAATTTTAGTTAATTTAAAACCCTGACTTACAACTTGTTTCAGGGAACGATGATGAATTATGCATCGGTTTTTGTCGTGTAGCGTAGTCAACAGCTTATCCTGCTTTGATCGGGAGGCACTATGTGTTGAGCACAGAAGAGGAGGTCTTCGTGAGCATCATGGAGTGCCTTAGCATACCTAAGATCAACTTCAAGTATGTAGCCTATCTCGGAATTATCTGTAATTTTTAGAATTCCTACGGGACTAACGTTCTGCGTCCATCTAAAACCACTGTAAGGTAATGGTTGAGTCATAGCCTAACCATAAAAATTATTGATATCATAGTACATTAGGTACTTTTTATCTTCATAAGGTTGATAGCATTCTCTCATATACTGATTATTAGCTTTGCGTAACGATTGGAGCATTGGCTGATTCCACCTCGTATACCACGTTCTATGAACATCACCATATCAATGTCTGTCAACAATTTCAATTTAATCTGAAAATTGTGAAGTAGTTAACATCTATACATAGGTAACACTTTTAATTTAATATCTACTTCTGCATAATTTAACATGGCATCCCATGTCAAGCCAGGTGTCGTATATTAGTGGGCTGGGTCCAGCTCGTATGTTTCGAGACAGTAACATCTAAAGTTCTCAAATACTTCGGCTAGTAGAAGATCATCCTTTTTCATATGTAAGTCAGTGTATTGCCCAAAAGTTTTGATGTTGACTGTATTCTAAACATTTTTGGCATTCTCATACTCATCATCAGATATATGAGACTCATATAAGCTGCTGTAAAAAGTATCTTGAAAAGAAAGACTCTCCTCATGGAGCTTCCAAAAAGAAAAGATATAGTCTTATGCAAAGACTCCTTATCTTTTCAACAAATTAATTTGGTCATGTGTGTATTTATCATCCTCGGTAAATATTTTCTCTACTATGTTAAACTTTTCTAGGTACAAGGATAATTTATCTAGAGACAAGGCCATAAATTTTAAGGAGTCGATGAAGCGAAGGCTTATGTCAGTTCCCTTAACGAATTTCGTGAAAAATATATATTTTTCATTCGTTTGCGGAAGAAGCTGCACTCGTCCGGAAAAGCATGTGGCGAGCTCTTTTATAAATAGATGTAAATCGTAACCACTCAAGTTGTGAAAAATCACCGGTATCACTTTTAAGTCTTGATAATTCAGGTTACATGAGGTATGTGCGGGGCCACGATATCTGAAAATAAGACATAATTGATAAAATTATATTGAAAATAGTATGATCACATGAGAAAAAAATGCTTCGTACTCACTTCCCCGTAAGATGGCAGTGGTCTTAATTCTTCTTGTCCTTCATGTCAACAGGCCTATAAAAATATGGCAGAGAGAGGCTTTGTCAAACTCGACACTTTTTCCGAGTGTTAAGCTCAACATTTGCCTCGGATTTTCATATAATTCTTGCAATTTCAATGCGAGTAAGTGGAGGTGATTTACAAACCACTCAGCTGTTATTTCATCATCTTCTCCACTTGGCCTGTAGCTCTTGGATTTCGATTTCCTATCATCATAACTGCATTTTATGAATAATACAATGCTGAATGCCTTATGCTGTTGATACGTACAATCACTCTGTACAGGTTTCAATAAGTATTCAAAATCTGCGTCAACTATGAAAGGTACTCTATTTCTGTGAGTAAAATTCTTAAACTTAAGTATATTATCTACGTTGTTCTTCCGTGGAAGCAATACTTTGCAATGATTAACATTCTTGCGATCAGATTCATGGGCTGCTCATTTCTCAGCAGTCCAAAAGAAGTGTAAACATCGATCACATAAATAACTTATTACCATGAGAAGACATCTGCTTGTTTATGAGGCAGAATAAATTTTTTATCCAAACATAGTGCTAAATATACTCGATATTTTCATCTTATTCTTCATCATCTTGATCTTAATCTATATACCAACTTTTGATGAGAAGTAAATTGACATGTTTATCTTTTTTCTGTGCAGTTACATGTCTTTTACTGATTCACAACTTTTAAGCGGTCCTTAAGCAGTTCTATGGTTTACATATATAAAATATTTATAAAATAATTAAGAACAATTATTTTTGTTAATATTTGCACTAAATTTGGGATCGTTTTAGAAACGTTTTGGAAACGTTTCAGAGACGTTTCGTATCAGGTCTAGAGCGGACATTTCAAGGTTTCTAAAACGTATCAAAAACGTTTCTGAGGCTTGAGTTAAAACGTTTCTAAGTATCCAATGAAACGTTTCAGAAACGTTTCAGAAACGTACGATGCTACATGGGGTCTTTAGTTCCTCTTATATCACACTGATTTCTGATAACATCTTAGAATCAACACTAAGGTTTGCAAAAGTTCTTCTGTATTTATCTTTGGTTGTTATTTCTGAAGTAGTAGAACATGAAAGCGTTGCTTCTTACGCTAAATGATTAAACGTAGTCTCTAAGTCTGAATAAAATGTTTAATATCGAAGTCTCAATTTCATATACAATGTACTCAGCTGTATGTTTATCGAAAATAACTTTTGAGTTATTATACAACGATATGAGAAGAGCTTAGATGGCTTAGCGGTAAGCATGCTAGCTGCCTAGTCTGAGAAACTCCAAAGGACCGAGGTGAGAATCCTGTTGAAAAATTTTTGAAATTTTTTCCTGGGCTTTTACTATTAAAGAAGTGCCCAGGATGCCAAAAACCACTTATATGATTTTTAAAACGATCATTAGATTTTTACGAACGATGTCAAGACCTCTAGGGGCTTCCTTTCGAGGAAAGCAATCATCTGGCCATCTTGTCAGTAAAGTTACTGTAGGTTTTAGCAAACGGTACGATAAGGTAGATAGTTGATGGAGGAGATCCTTCTATTGACTTGATATTTGCCAGGGTATGCTTGAGCTGATCACTGCGCTCTGCTGTAGTACCCATTAGGATGGATGGCTGAGTAGTCTTAGGGGAATCTTGCACTAGGGGCTCGCACGAAAGACTCGCATATTTCGGGGGATATCGGGAGGTTAGGAAAGAAGAGATTGAGAGTTCGTGTAGGTAGGATAGATTAGGAAAGAGAGGAATAAGTTTTTTATAGAAGCGTGAAAGTTCAGAAATGTGTGTACGTGGAAATAAACATACAAATACAAATACGATATAATTTGAGTGCTGCTGAGGCTTCTACGAACTAATCAAATTGATCTTTAAAATAAATCGGTTATTTTCAATAGATTGTATAATATAACTGACAGGTAATGTAGATACGGCAATCATAACTAAGATATAAATGAAAAAAAGAAAACAGAAACAAGTTTAGTCTTCTATGAAAGTGCATGCGTTTTATCAACTACACGACCGTAATAATTAATAGAAATACACCACTATTATTTGTACACTACAACACACAGCTGTTATTATACTGATTTACTTACTTGAATACCAACCATAAGACAAATCCATGTAATAAGCCACTTCGTTTCGTTCTTAAAAGTTATGTTTCTTCAACTTTGTATGTACCAAGATTAGGATCAAACTCAACACCAGCAAGTAAATTTAAGTAAATGACTCTAATGCTTGTCGTAAAATTCAATAGAATCTAACGGGGATACAAGCAAACGATTGATATATACTATATCATACACGCGGCTCATCTAGGTGGAAGCATATTAGCTTCTCTCAACACTAAAGGCCTGTACTTAATTTTTACAATAAATACCAATCAATAAAAATTCTTGATATAAATAAAAAATCTTCTAATATTACAGAGAGTGGTCTGAGAGAATGAAAAAAATCTTCCCCGGGTGTGTTTGAACACTCGTCAATTATTAATAAATTGACAGCATGTTAAATGAATTGAGAACTGAGACTGCATAGCAATACTTTTTTCATGGAAAACACTAATCTTGATACGTAAATCTTACGACTACAGTCTGAACGTGCAACCGAATAATAAATTTAGTTGTAACACAAGACCTTGTTAATTCACTGGTTTTAAACGAGAAGCATCTTTGAAACTTCCAAATGCGCATTTCTACACCTTTTGCAGCATAAATAGGAGGCGCGTACAGTGTCAACTCAAACTATAAAGATAAAAAAATTATTTTGAAAAGTAACCTTTTTGCCTAAAAGTCTGAAAAGTTACTGTCTTGCCTCATACTATAAAAAGTAGCCTTCTTGCCTACACGCTTTGAAAAGAAACATACTTACCTCATACTTTGAAAAGTAGCGTTATTGCCTCTATGCTTTGAAAAGTAGCTTTATTGCTTTGAGCTCACGACATGACTTATGTATAGGTGTACAAAATCCATGAAGAGACTTGAGTGACCGACTGACAAACGCTCATGCCACTCACGAAACAATCTCGCTGTGCAGAACATTTTGATATTCTCTCAGCCCAAAGACTTAACTTGGACTCTTCATAAAATTAAAGGAACAATACGAACTTAATTAGTGACATCTAATAAAATGTATGAATCAGTAGCAATATTTTAATGGATAAGTCGATTTACTTCAACACTCATATAGTTTGTGATTGCTCTACAAGGGGCGCTACCGATTCGTTCAGGCCCGAATATCGAAGCACTCAATAAGACCACAGATGAAGGAAATAGTCTAAGGTAAATTCAGGTATATCAGAACGAAAAAAACTCTATCGTCGGATAGAATTAGCAGAAAGTGGGCTTACAAAAATTTAAATTGATACTGAAATTTTTTTCACAATTTTATTAAAATATGTGTCTCAGAAGTAACACATTTCAGTTAAAAGCAATTTTGTTTACAGCGCATCTGTCAAAAAAACTGGATTCTTGCATTAGAAAAAAAAAACATTCCATTTGATGAATATAAGTACTTGACTACAAAAAATGCGTGATGAAAAAACGAGCAAAATGAGAAGTTCTGATTGGTTCAGTAGTTTGTGCAAATCGAAAAATATCGCGTTGTTTGGGTATTTTTTAGGCTTTTCATAACCGTTGTTCTAATAAATATTAAAAACAGAAATTTAGATAGATTTCGCGGTAGCCAGTGTGGGGGCCGTGCCCGCACCGCTGCGGCGGCACTAAATCGGCCGCTTCACGCCCGATTCCGCACATTGCGGCTCCACACTCTTTGAGCAGTTGAAAAAAATTTAGCAGTCATTTTGTCATAATAGAAGGTCGCAGAAGCAAATAAATGAAACAAAGTTATAAATAATAATAAAAATGTCAATAACAGAAAAATAAAAAAAATAAAATTTTTTTTTACATATATTTTGTATGATAATGACATTTTTTTTAAATCATCATAATCATTATCATTATTATGACTATGATTGCTTATGTACATATTAACTTGCATTATACGTCTTTAAAAAATTGATCGCTACTATTATGATTATTATTATTGTTATCGTTGTTATTATTTATTGTGTTCATGCCATTTCTAGTGTTACCTTCTATTACGACGAGACTGCTGCTAAAATTGTTGTGAACGCCAAAAAAGTGAAGAGCTGTAATGTGCGGAGTAGGGCGGATAGCAGCCGATCGAGTGCTGCAGTCGCCGGCCGGGGCGCAGGAATGCGATTTTGGGAATCTAATTTTCTAATACTTCTACCTGGTCAAATGGAACAGCCTTTAAATATAATGCTAAGTAACTGATAACGAACACAAGCGCATTTCAAGAATTGTTTTACATTGTCCAAAAACTTTTTTTTGTCATGTTTCGGGAGGACATTTTTTCACTTTTCTTAATAGTGTGCTAAAAGTAAAAAAGGTTACCATTGATCTTACTAAAATGTGGTGCACATGTTGATAAATGCATATCTACATTCTTCCTCGATTAAAGTTTTTAATATTAATTAGAGCGCAAGCTATGAATTGTCAAAAAATCTCTAAAAAAAAAAGATGGAACCGATCAGAACTTATAGTCTTATTTATTTCTTTTTTATTGCACATTTTTTATACCTTAGTACTTGTATTCGTAAGGTAAAAGTTTTCTTGTAAATCGTAAAAAAACGATTTGGGCTCTTTTTGACCATTTTTATGGCAGACGCGGTGCAAACATAATCTCGTTCAGATGTAATGTTTTGATACAAACACAAATATCTAAAAAAATGCTAAAAAATTCGTTAATAATTTAATTGTCTCTAAGTTCACTTTTATCTATTTCCATCCGACTATACAATTTTTTTATTAAAATGCCCTGAATCTACTTTAGTGGATTCCCTTCATTCGGGGTCTAATTGAGTGCTTCGATATTCGGGCCTGAACTTATCGGTAGTGCTCCTTGTAGATCAGGCTCAAGATAATAACTCAAAAAATAGACTGTGCTATTTCTTACGTTGATATTAAACAGTCGTATTACTTTTGACTTGCCAGAAACATAACCTTCGTTTTTCGTGAAGTCAAAAGGACCTAAGATTGACGAAAAATGATTTTTTTTTTCGTCAATACACCTACGCCACCATAATTACTACACAAAAATTTTTGATAATATTGCTGTGTTATAGACAGTTAATCGTAAGAAGCTTTATCGGCCGGCACTTATTTAGAAAGATTTCATATCATAATAACCAATGTCAAAAAACCCAAAAATGACAAATAAATGACTTTTTTGTTCATAAATCAACCTACGCCATTCCAATTTTTACAGAAAAATTTCTATGCTAATGAGTAGATTAGCTATGCTGGTACCAACTGATGCTGTAACCAACTTATGCTGGTACCAGCTCATGCCGGTTTCAGCTCACCCGCTATAGCACGGTAGTGGTGGGGTGAATTCCCCGTGCTATAGCATGAGCTCTGACCTCGATGCTGATACGAGCCGGTACCAGCTCACCCGCTATAGCTCTCGCCGGTACCAGCTCACCCGCTATAGCTCTCGCCGATACCAACTCACCCGCTAGAGCTCACTCGGCAGTGGTAGGAGGAGTTCCCCTAGCTCAGACGTCATGACTCCGGAGCTCCCCACCTCAGCTCCCTCCTCAAGTGCTGCGATGCGGGGGGCAAAAGTTTCTAGGTCAGCGCGGAAGATGTTGCCGAGGTGAGCAAGAGGGAAAGAGAGCGAAAGAAAAAGCGAGAAGCAGAGGATGCTGTCGAGGTAGGCAAGAGGGAGAGGTAGAGAATATTAGGACAGGATGTATGCGGTTGGGAACAGCACAACTCTAATCGACTCCGATCCCCCGTACGGCTAGAAACGCCCGCTCTCTTAGCAGCTTATGTATTTTCTCATCTTCGACGCAGTCCTTCTATGCCTGCTTACTTGAACGCATTTTTTTTCATTTAGAGCGAGAGATATGATTAGCAGAGGCAAGCGCGTTGTGTACAATGCTCAGCACAAGTAACACAATGCTCATACCTCTCCTCTCTTACACGTTATAATATTCTGGCGTAAGGTTTATATTAGCGGATATGTACGCGCCTATCAAGATGTAAGTCGCTGAATATCCGCGCGTTCGCAACACTATGCCTGGTCCGTCTTATCTATACGGGAATATCGAATGATGCGGGGCTTTGTCGACTCAAGTGCCGAAAGGCGATGGCAAAGGATTCTACATCATCACAAAGGATGCTGTAGGCGGGAAAAAGAGAGAGAATAATAGAATAAGATGTATGCTGTTGGAAACAGCGCAAATCTAGTCGACTTCAATCCCCTGTGCTGCTCAAAACGCCCGCTCTCTTGGCAGCTTATGTATTTTCTCATCTTTGACGCGGTCCTTCTATGCCTGCTTACTCGAACCCATTTTGTTATCATTTAGAGCGAGGGATGTGATTAGCAGAGGCAACCGCGTTATGTAAAACGCTCGGCACGAGTAAAACTATGCTCATACCTCTCCCCTCTTACGCATCATAATATTCTGGCGTAGGATTTATATAAGCGGATATGTACGCACGTATCAAGTGATTCGAGTCGCTGGCTATACGTGCGCTTGCAACACTATGCCTAATCCGTCTTATCAATACGGGGGTATCAGATGATGCGGGGCTTTGTCGACTCAAGTTCCGAGAGGCCATGACAAAGAATTCTACGTCATCGCACAGGATGTTGTCGAGGCGGGGGCAAGAGAGAGAGTTCTAGGAATACATTTTATTTTGTTTCTCAGAACTAATTTCATTGCTCCATCAGTTGTACATCAAGGTAAGTATATCATTTGGTCTTTGCCGTTCTTTCAATAGCCAATATTTTAAAGCTGCGGCATTCTTCGCAGCACAATGTGGTAGAGCGAATGTATGATCTAGGCATTTAACATCATCTATACTCATTTTTTTTCAATGATTGAAATTCTTCGACATTATAAATATACCTATAACAAAAGTAATTTTTACAGTTACGCATGCGTGGTGGATTATATTGATTACTTTAGCTATATACATATTTAATAGCACTGCTTGTACCCATTTTTTTTTTTCGAGACCTTTCACATAAATGACGTCATCCTCTTTGATAATTGATCTAATAGTTGCACATAAGTCCTCGTAGGGCACTTCTCCCGAGCTC
>JAPYYV010009666.1:0-14034 GCA_030522625.1 Copidosoma aretas | reverse complement strand
GTAGTAGTAGTAGTAGTTTTTTTTTCTTTTTGTGGAGGGAGGGGAAATGCATTTACGCACACCGCAGGGGCAGCGGTAGTGTGGGACTCGTGCAATGGTAGATTTTTTTTTTTTCTTAAGACCACCGAATACCCACAAACCCCCCCCCCCCCATGCCGCGTTGCTTTTGTTTCACCCTGGAACCGCGTTAGCATTACTTTAGGGTGGAGCCACCAGAGAGTACATCTTATCTCACAGCATTGTCGAGCAAGCTCGCCCACCAGTTGCTAGAGGTGTCGATTCTCTTAAGTCCTGAAAAGGACTTGAGGTCCCTGAGAATCGGCACCCATGTCTAGTTCTCACCATTTGGCCGTAGTTTTGCAAGTGCCATTTCTTTTGCTTGATGTTTTTCCTTGCTGATAAGTCATAAAACTCAGCGCAGTTCGGGCTCGCATGGATCATCAGGCCAACATCTCCTCTCTCTTCTCCTTAATTATCGACTGGGCAAAGCCGTTAACAGCCCTCCATGTGTCGATGTCACTTAACATGACATCAACGATGGTTTTAAGCGTCATGTGCTTACCTAGTCGATCTTCTAGCTGCTGCCACTGCTCCTGCCATCTAGCACGTCGAATGAATGTGTGCTCCGCTGTATCATCCACCCCAGGGCAGTAATCGCAACTTGATGATGCTTTCACCTTCATGCGGTGGAGATAGGCATTGAACTGCCCATGGCCAGAGAGCAGCTGGGTAAATAAGTAGTTTACCTCGCCATGCTCGCGCTTAAGCCACGGGCGTAGCACTGGTATGAGTCAGTGTGTCCACCTCCCCACCACGGCCTCATTCCACCCCTGCTGCCAGCTTTGCAGACTATCTTCCCATCTCTCGGCCTCATCCTGGGTCCCCCCGAGAGAAACCTGGCCCTCCGCTCTCACGCCAAAAGTACAATGGGCACGGTTCTCGCGATCACCATCACCGCTGCAGAAGAGACCGTGCGGTACGCGCAGGCAACGCGCAGTGCCCCGATCCGCTGCACCGAAGTAAGGCGGTCCCGGGCCCATGCCATCGCCAGCGAGCCCGCCCAGACCTCCGCGCCATACAGCATGATGGAGTTTGCCACCGAGGCGAGAAGCTTTTTTTTAGTTTCTCGCAGCCCACCAACGTTTGGCATCAATCGCGAAAGAGCCCCGGCCACCCTCAAGGCCTTTTCCGCGGTTCTCCTAATGTGTTCCCCAAATGTGAGTCGAGAATTGACCCACACGCCGAGGTACCTGACCGCGGAGCTCTCACAGATCGCCACACCCGCGACGTTCACACGAAAATCGTTCCCAAACCGTCGCTGCCTGGTAAGGACAACCATCTCCGTTTTCTGGCCAGCGAGCTCAAAGCTATGGTCCCCCAGCCATTTCGACACGCTAGACGCATCCCACTTTATCCTGCGCTCAGCCTGTTTCCGGGATCTTGCCATCACAACAAGCTCCACATCGTCGGCAATGCCAACGAGCTTGACCCCCTCAGGCATTTCTAAGCGCAGTAGTTCGTCGTACACGAGGTTCCAGAGGTCTGGACCGAGCGCAGAGCCCTGGGCCACCCCGGGAGCACTCGGTCCTGGAGATAACTATCCAGGACCCTCCTTATGTAATCAGGTACTTTTTGCCTACATAGCGCTTCTCTAATGTCGGATGATCTTGCCGAATTAAAAGCGTTCTTGACGTCCAGCGTGACCAGGACACAGGCATTTCTTGTCTTGTGAGAGGCTTGCCAGGCCCGCTCGACAAACTCCAAAACCTCGGCTATCACGTGGCATGTTGATCGCCCCACCCTAAAGTTGTGCTGGTTATCGGCTAAGTCGACCATCCCGCGTAAACGCGCTTGGAGCACTTTCTCCATCAACTTCCCCGCATTATCCAGCATACATAGGGGCCGGAATGACGCTGGGGTCACAGGTGGACCCTTGCCTTTATCCAGAAGCTTGAGGCGCTGGATCTTCCAAGGCCTACCGAACATGCCTGCTTTTAAGCAAGCGTTAAGCATGTCCAGCAGCACATATGGCTTCTCCTTCGCCACGATTTCAAGTGTGACGTGGTAAATTACCAGCCCCACGACGTGAGACCGTCCCGAGTACCTCGCCCTAAAAAATCAACACATACATTTTAACACACGAAAACGACGACAACGAACGACGACGAAGCACAACGAAATACGGACGAAAACGCAGCCACAGCACAACGACGAAATTTACACGAACGACTGACGACCTTCAGCTCTGCATGTAGACTCTGCTCCCAGAGGAGATTCCGCCACAGGCTGTCCGTCGGGATCGGACAGCTCCCGAAAAAGGAAACGGCCATAAATAATGGTTACGAAATAGGATTAATCTCTAGAACAACTGCACTTTTATTCATTTCCACAATATGAATACACTAGGACTGGGTCGCGCTCGACCGGGTGCCACTAACGCTACTCCACGAATAACTGCATTCATGGCAGTGCACGGTATCTCCTTTAGAATCTTCTTCTTTTTCAGACCCGTACCTTATCTACTTTTTAGCGTTATAGCACTCGTTATCGCTAGAGCAGCTGCTTTTTCACCAATATTCGAGTCTCTGGCTTTCATTATTTTCCAAGCTTTCTCGGCTAAAACTCTATGTAGTGAGATTCTATCGTCAATATTCTCTTGGTATGTAGAATCAGCTATACCGCGCTTGCTTGCTGCGTCTGATGGACTTATTCTCAGATCATAACTAGCGAGACTTTTCAAAAGCTTAGGACCTCGGCCACAGTATTCATATCCCGCAAGTAAAGTTCTATCATTTGAGTTTTTTTAATCCTATCTAAAACACTGCGTTTGTTTTTGTAATTTATGATCGTCACTCCTCAAAGATTGGATTACTACTGAGCGCTAGAAAAGAAGACGGTAGCATTTCCAGTGCTAGCAGCCTGTATGCACTACTTAACGCAAAGTATATAAGTACGGCATTAATATGTCCATTGATCAGTTGTAATTGAACCTCCATATATAGTAGACATGAAATTCAAAGAGCAATCTGTCAAATTGCATGTTCCAAGCTTTGATGCTATTGTAAATAAGAAAATCGCCCAAATAGACATAGTAAATTGCTCTCCAACAGTATCCACGCTGAATTCTGTGGCCCATCAAATTGTCGTAAAACGAATAGTCTGCTAGCTCTAATAGTGTATCCTATCGAATTAGGATTTAGAAACGTATATTTGTATTCAAAGTCAAACAATCAATCAAAATACAAATTTCTTAAAGAACTGTTGGTGCCTATAAATATGGTTAAATACCTTTCGTTCAGAAAACGCAGGACATTAGTATCTTAAGATAATGCTCTCCCGAATTCCATGATGTTTTTTTTAAATGTAACTTAAAAAAAAAAAGATAATCTCAGAGCCTTATTCTGAATAGGGAGACAAAAAAATGTGAATTGCTTCTACGTTTGTCAGTCATGAGCTTAAGTACCAAAGCACCTCATTAGAAATAACGTTCTTCTTTTAGCATGATTCCGTCAAGATAAGGTTCATTTAAAAATAAGTATGGTAATCACCTTAAATTAGAAACGCCCTATTTTTATTTTAGACATTTGTGCTCTAGCTACTGGATTGATTATAAGTATGGTTTTGTTGTAATCCACAAAGACAGACAAATAAACTGTGGTCGTGAAAGAAAGGGCTTTGCCATTTTTGCCATCAATATATAGGGCGTGGGTAAGGTATTCTTTCAGTTTACTTTGAGAGGATAAAGTGTCAACATGTACGAGCAAGACAAAGACGTACGTCATTAATTTGTAAACGCAAGAAAAGCTGTCAAGATAAAGTACAGACTATCAATTTTTGGAAGAGACAAACTAGAAAAGATAGTGAGCAAAACTTTAAACTTAATAACTGAGCCACTAAATAATATTATGTCACAAACAATAAAGGGGAGTCATTTTTTGTATTTGGTTAAAAGACGTTATTTTTTAAAATTATTTCAACAATACTCTTAAGCTATTCATCAAGCAAACAATAATGAAAAATAGCTATTCCGACGATATAACAATGTTGCAGTCTGCATTTAGTCAAAAAAAAGATGATGATGATATGAATGTTACACTAGAAAAGAAAATTAATGATAATCGTATTAATAAGCAAATACTCTACACCACATACTTTTAAATATTTAATGTAAATAGAAAAAATTTATTAGATTTGGTGTGTGGGGTGAGAAAAGAGGATAGAATTTACAAGCTTGGTGATTTATCAATATACTTTGAAAATAATCAAATCAGGATGAATGAGTTAAAATACCCGATGATGGTTGAAATAATAAAGCTACCTATGGAAAAACATCCTGATAAATCTCACATAGCATGTGATGATTATAAAAATAAGTATACGCTGTCGTCAACTCCAAGTATTCATAGAAACGGATTCAGCACAAATAAAGCTACTCGAACACACACTAGTAATAAATTCAATAAAATCATGGCGTTTGTGTTTGATCTTGTAGCTAGTTAAACGAAGGACCGTTATTACCCTGTTATAAAGTGGCTTCAAAAATTGAGCAAGTATATTATGTTCACAGCGACAATCCTAACGAGAGCTTGACGGTCTGCGATTGCTTATAGTCGAAAGATTGGCAGCAAACCCAAACGATGACAACGAAATAATGTAAATTATCAAGGAGCTACGTAAGGCTGGGTACATATACTGGTAGCGTCAGTAAGAAAATGAGCATCGACGTGTTCGGACGTAAGCTAGGTAAGACCGAAGGTGACAGCCGAGGTCCTCCTGGTCTTCCTGGTGTTGTGTATATAGTTACAGCCGATGCACACATTGATATCTAAAATAAGAGACCATGCAACGTTTCTGATCCTATAGAAAATTCTGATGCAGTTAATCTAGCTTATCTTTATAGATTGATAACATTATGCAAGTTATACAATACATTCAGAACCGTAGAAAAAGCAAAAGAATAAAGAATCTGACATTCGCTCATAAGACGTTAACGAGAATGGATCGTAAGAAAACTTTAATGATGCAAGAGCTTGACAAGCCCACTTAGCGCAATTATCCACGTAAAAATTATTATGTTCGTCGCTTGGATGAGACTGCGCAAGCCGATCTCATTAAAATGATGCCATATGCTCGTAAGAATAACGTTCATAGGTACCTACTCAGCGTGATGGAGGTTTTCTTCAAGTACGCATGAGCTGTGCTTGTTAAGAGAAATACTAGCGAGGACGTTGCAGCAGCGATAAGGTCTATATTTAAAACAGAATAAGTACCAATAAACTCGCAACCCGATCGAGGTAAGGAATTTTAAAATTAGAATTTCCAGTCTCATGCAATAAAATAAGATAAATTTATAGTATACTTATAGCAATCTTAACGCTTGTATATGCGAGCGATTCCATTAGCACTTGGAAAAATTTAATGTGAAAAAAGTTCAGTCTGCAAGGCAATCATAAGTGGATTTATATTTTACAAAGATTGCTGAAGTCATAGAACAATCGAAAACACCGAACCACCGGCATAAAACCAAAAGATGTAATTGCAGATAATGAAGTCCAACTGTTATAAAAATTTGAAAGTGACAGAATATGATTAAAGACCGAATTCGAAGTCGGTGATAAAATGCGAGTAAGCAAGGCAAATTTAGAATTTAAGAAAGGCTATACGCCCAACTGATTAACGGAGATTTTTACAATCGTACGAGCAGCAGCAACAAATCCAACGATGTACTATTGAGATCAGCCCATTTCCAGAGGTTTCTACGAGCGTAAACTGCAAATAAACAAACATCCAGATATTTATCTTGTGGAGAAAGTTCTTCTGAGGCTTGGCAATCAAGTTCTCGCCAAATGGTTGGGTTTGGACAACACACACACTTAGTTGGATCAACAGTTATATATTATAGAATATATGAATATGTATAAAATTTTCGTTTATGAAAATTAAGTGTTATTAAGGAGTAGTTGGCGATGAGTCAAAACATGTCAAAAATTGATGGGTATTTTTTTATTAATATTTACAATATTAGGCTATTAGGCATAAAAAATTATTCACTATGTCCATCGTATACAACAAACAATTAAAACTTATGTACAACTCCTAATAAGACATTACTTAACTTTTTATCTTCTTAAATAGCAGTATATACTTTTTTCGGTAAAAATATTTAGAACTAATCTGATTTGGCGACGACTTTGGGTCCGAACCTCGTCTTGGCTGTCCTTAGCCTAGTCACTATATAGTGGTGAGCCACTACTATCTGGTTTAGTCTTCTGGTTGGCAAAAAACCGTTGTGGGCGATTTTATTAAGCTCTGCGAGATAGATTTGCAACAAAAGACACATATGATTGGTATATACATGGATGTATCTTTGATGTGTATGTGTGTGTGTGTGTGTGTGTGTGTGTGTGCGCGTATCTGTAAGATATAATACTAACCATATGTGTACCTAGACCGTTTACACAGTGAAGAGGTAGGTGATGCAGACTCACTTGGATGCTTCTGTTGGTCCAGTTGTGTCCTATACGGACCTCTGCTCGGAAACAGAATAAGTTCTTCTGCCTGCGACATCTCCTAATATATGGCTGTCCCCTTCAATTTCGGTGATTTCACTGCGACAATCACCTCTACAGATTACTAAATAGTTTTTCTCTTAATTGCTGCTTTTACGTATGCTATAATAGCCCCATAGTGGCGTGTATACGTTACCAGTTTGTAGGTAGCTCTTGTCGTCATGCGCACTAAGCACGATGTTATTTTTTTTTCAGTAAACAGCTGGTGGTGACGTGGTCTTATGTTTCTCTGCTCTTAAATTATGCTAGTTTTTTCGTATAAGCAGTCGATGTAGTGGTCAAAAGTTATCGTGACTTTTACTACGTTGCTTTGGACACCCTTGGTTTTTTTAAATGGTTTTTTATGTTGCATCCTCATACTGTCAATTTTGCTCCTTAATCCTACAAATTACAGCATAATTTTTCCACTGCATTCATACTTTGTTAATCCTACAATTTTCTTATCGACTCGAGGTAAGTTCAACTCATTGTCGGTAGGATAGTTTGATGAGTTAAATTCTCGGATAATTTCATGCATTACATTATAAATATTCCTAATCCTTATTTCATACATAGGACTATATGTATCCGAATACAAAAGTTTGCACTGATCCATTTTTTTTTCATGAAACCACACTTAAATCTATATACAAGTGTACATACACTTAGTCCAACTTATACTGGTTTTTTTAATGAAGACGTCGGTTCGTAACTACTATATGGATATAAGCTGCTAGTCAAATATTTCGCAGCTATCTAAATTTGGTCGTACGATGTATGCTTCTGCACCATATCGCCCATCCTACTTGGTAAAGAGCTTCACATAGATACGCTTAATATCGTCTCCCATCGTTTTACCAAAGACCGCGTTATCAAGAAACTTCTACTGCACTTTCTTAAACTCATTTTTTGACTTTTTGGCGCTTAGCACTATTAAAATATATGTACTCTTTTAGCAATGGTTTCTGATTGAACTGTAGTGCCCAAAAAACTTTTGTAATTTTTAGGCCATGACTTACAAATTAATTCAGGGAACGATAGTGAATCACGTAGCAGGTCTTCTTAGCATAGTCATAAGCTTATCCTGCTTTAACCATGGGGGCGCTATGTGCTCAGCACAAAAAGGCAGGTCTTTGTTAGTATCATGAAATGCTTCAGGATACGCGAGATCCACTTTAAACATATGACTCATTTTAGCATCATCCGCAACGTTTAAAATACCTATAGGATTAACATTTTGCGTCCCCTGAAAACCACCGTAAGAAAGTGATTATGTCATTGCCCAGCCATATATTTATCGACATCTTCGTACATCAGGTATTTTGTATCATTATCGGATTAAAATATTTCTCTAATATACTGGTTATTGGCTTTAGCATAGCGATTACAGCATTGACTGATTCCAACACGTATACAACGTTTTACAAACATAAACATATCTATATCAGTTAACAATTCAAATTTAACCTGTAAAATATAAAAATATTGAGATTAAAACTTAAAAAATACTTTTCATTCAATATTTAACTTTGCATACTTCAACATGGAATCCTATATAAGGCATGGTGTTGTATAATAGTGAGCACGGTCCCACTTATATGTTTCAAGACAATTATTTCTGAAGTTCTCAAACACTTTGGCTAGCAGAAGAACATACGTCTTCAGATATAGGTAAGAATATTGTCCTAGAGTCATAGTGTTAAATGCATCCCATACTATGTTTGCATGCTCGTACTTTTTGTCAGATGTAAGAGACATATACTAGCTGCTGTAGAGTTCATCTTTCGAAGGAAAACTCTTCTCTTCAAGCTTTCAAAAAGAAGAGATATAATCGTATGGAAATAATCCTTTTTTTTAACAATTTAATCTGATCATATGAGTAATTGTCATCCTTAGAAAATACTCTCCAGAATCAAAAATTTTTTAAGATATGATAATAGTTTATCTAGAGACAAGGTCATGAATTTAAAAGAGTCGATGAAGTGAAGGCTAATGTCAGTTCTGTTGACATATTGCGTGAAAGATATTTATCTTTCTTTTGTTTGCGGCAGAAGCTGCACTCGTCCAGGATAGCATGCTGCTATGTATTTTATGAATAAATGTGAATCATAACCACTTAAATTATGGAGAACTGGAATGACTTTTAAGTGTTGATAGTTTAACTTGCCTCAATTATGTGCTATGCCACGTTATCTCAAAATAATACATCATTGATGAATTATAATAAAAATAACATAACAACATAAGAGAATACTCTTAGTGCTTACTTTCTAGTGAGATGGCAGTGGTCTTAAATCTTCGGATCATTTAAATCAAAAGGTTTTTTTTAAATGTGTCAGAGAGTAGCCTTCTCAAACTCGACTTTTTGTCCAAGTGTTAAGCTCAATATTGGCCTTGGATTTTTATATGCCTCGTGCAATTCCAAGGCGAGTAAGTAGGGGTTCTTACAAACCACTCGGCTAGTATTTTATTATTTTGTTTACTTTGCCTGTAGCTCTTAAACTGCGATTTTCCATCATCATAATTGAATTTTATGAAAAATCGAATACTTAATGCTTCATGCTACTGATATGATCAAGCACTTTCTACAGGCTCCAATAAGCATTCAAGATCTGCGTTAACTATGTAAGGTACTAGATTCTTGTGTCTAAAGTTACTGAATTTACGTATAATATTGATGTTGTTTTTCCGTGGAGGCGATGTTTTTCAATGATAAACATTTTTACAATCAGCTCTACGTGCTCCAAATTTATCAGCAGCCCAAAAGAAGTGCAAACGTACATCACATATGAATAATTTACCATTATTCGCTGAGCACTGTTTATGTACTTATCGTGGCAGATTTTTACTCCAAAAGTAGTGTTGACCATACTCAATATTTTTATTATTTTCTTCTTCTTTGTTATCTACGTAATAACTTTTTACAAGATGTAAGTTCACATGCTTCTCCTTTTTTCGTGCAGTTACATGTATGGGAAGGACATTATACGTGTCACCTTTTTTAAAAGAAGTATGAATGAACGGAAACATCATTCTTGTTTTCAAATTTCTCAATTTGTCTAGTGTCAACGGAGAATTAAATGTTTAAGACCAAATTATTTTTATTCTGTATATATTTTACCGATCAATTTGCATGTATTGCTGCTGAATGTAATGCTGACAGGATGACCCATTTATAGCACTGATTGTCAATATTCATCACATTTACACATGCCTTCTTATTGTTCCTGTAAACAGGTAAGTCGATGAAAGAACTGCCTCTTATCAGATTAAATTTGTTAATGTTCAACACAATATTTAGTACAGACCTCAAAAACAATAAAGAATAATTTTTTGAAATTCTTCTACATCTCCTTCAATAGGCTGCTGCACGTTGATTATAAATCATTTACTTACATCCATTGTAGAGTGAATAACTTGCGATTTAATATTAAAAATCTTACTTGAGCATTTTCTACATTATCTTTCAACATAACATACCTCGCAGATATTATTGTATTTATCTTTAAACTATGATGCTGTCTAAGAGTTGAGTGTACTATCCTTATAAACCGCTGTTTGGCATCTTTTAAAAACTTTGCTAGTTTCTTATGTTTCAAATTAGCAACTACAGCGGTTTCGATACGATTTTCAACAGCACTGCTTGCATCATCTAAACTGATGGAGTTATCTTCCACTACTAAGGCAGCTCTACCAGTGCCTCCAACATCGGACACAAAGGCACTTGGCTTATTTTCAAACACTTTTGCTGCTATGGTAACTTCTGCCTAAGTATCACTAGGGACTGCTTGAAAATCTTCCTGTCCATTTTTAAACACTTTCACTAATTTTTTTTGTGTAACGTTCTCTGCGTCCTCCATTATTATACACTTTCAATAATTCTACAACTTGTAAGCGATCAAGAAATAGTTCTACGACTTTTTTTTGTCATAGTTATAGCAGCCTTAAGTTTTTGTTTGTCTGATACTGTAAGACTTTCTTGTCAACTAAAAATTTTGGCTCTTTGCAGAATCATATACTAATAGTTTAAAAATCTTTACGTATGGGCAGCAGCGTCGGTCGTACTTCCAAGTTATTGCACATTGTTGTATGCTTGCAATAAAGCATTAGCTGTATCTTTCAACTGTTGCGTGGAAGCCATAATTAACTGTCGTATCGTCGAAAAACTTTGAGACAACTGAATACTTCTGTTATCCCAGTTTAGTCCTATTACGACTTCTAATTAAGAACGGAATAACCTGCTTTCGTGTCGGAGCCCTCTTTTTATTGATGAAAAAGTGGCGAGAGCGACATGAAGGTGGTAGTAGGGGTAAAAGTTGATAATATGTTCTGATTTGTCGATTGTGACCCTGCGGCCACGGTGGCTTGAAAGTGGAGGAGGAAGGTTTCTACTCAAAGTATACTGAGGGGTTACTTTAGCAATAAATATTTTTTTTTACTTATCGTCTGACTTAAAGTCATCATGAAAAAGTCTATCATTGGCGTTCATGGCTTCAGCACTCATAAAAATAGTTTTATTTTTTGGAAGGTGGCTATTTTAGAGATGAATGAAATGACAAAGAGTTGGTATTTTTCCTCTTTATGACTTGAGAAGAGAGTTTAGAACATTAGATGTACTCAATTGTCAGGGAGTCAAATTTTGAGGTACAACAAAATACGATCCAGAGGAATTCTTATCACGAGTAAGCAAGAGTAAAATTACATACAATTCAACTTTGGACGACATTATGATGGCATTACTGGCGATTCTTGACGTGGAGGCTAATCATTGGTTGAGACGAGAAAATTTTTCATGGTCGCCATGGCATGATATGGTCCAGTTTTTTAGATTGCAATTTAATGTCAGTGGCCTACAAAAAAGTCTAATAGAGAAAATCGATAGATGAATTCAAGGACCTAACGAAGAGATAACAACATATTCATTAAAAGTTCCAGCCACCTTGTCCTTGGACAAAAATATCAAAAGAAGATCGGTATCAAGTTCGCTGGCTTGAAACAGTGTTTCACGGTCTACTTTAGAGATCTGGTGATATACAGTATGACGATCGTTATCGTATATTACACTACGTCATACGCAAAAATGATGAAGTATATGTCAAGGGGCACGAAAAGACAAAGTGGCTGGAAGCTATTTTTCCTGGCAGGTATGTTTTCTAATGAACTACACAAATAATGAGGTCCAATTACATTTATTTTTTTAAAGAATCCTATACAATCTGGAGGGATTCGGCCGCTCGTCACTAGCTACTTCGTATAAAAAGCATGTGTAAAAAGTGGGCGCTCTGCCCGAACCATATTTGTCCAGCTAACTATCAGTGGGGGTGCGGAATGTTAAGCTGTTAAACAAATGGTTTTAGGGCACTCTCTTGGTTGTTTTGATTTTTAGTAATGTAAAAAAAGAATAAATTATAACGTACTTCATTAAACTTATTGTAAGAGAAAAAAATGATAACGAAGGGAATAATGGAGAGGCAAAGGTTTCATATTGATTGTATCAATATGATGACAGGTAAAGGGCGAGGACGGTCCCCTTTCTTCCTTTTTGATTTTTAAAATTACTAGGAGGGCTTATTATATTGGCGTTCCTGTTGCTACTCTAATAATTACCCCCACCACGCACGCATACCTACTCCAACTGTTACCCCCATTACGCTCATATTAACTCCGAAAATCACCCCCACCAGCGCACGCTCCGGAGTAGCAACTGGAAAGCTTGTATATGCGGGCTCTTCCGCACTTACGCGTTATTTGTAACTAGAACGTCGCATAGGCTGACAAGATTTTTCCAGACTCTTCGGACGCCACATAAGTTGACGAAATGGTGCTCCTCGTCGCTGTATACCGCTGCTTATCACCAGCGGCTGATGCTAGTCGGCAAAGTCAGTGTTGTCGACCAGGCAAACATTTTTTTCCGACGCCATAAAGTTAGATATGTTTTTCACGCCATACAGGCCGAAAACAAGCGGCTCTACAAGTGCTAAGATTTTGCAGAAGAAAATCAGAGAAGTAACTTTCGACATAACTACTAGCCGGAAAAAAGTAACGTTTCTAAATTTTTTCGGCAATATCCAAGCACTTGTCAAATAAAGCACAAAAAATCATTTTTGTTTAGAATAAATCCAAAAATCTTATGACATTCATTGTACTAAAAAAATTTAACTTTTTTAATTTGTTTATAAAAACTAGTAATAATTTCGTAGTCCGCCACTACTGGGTCAACTAAACGTTAATTCATATATGTATACACCGTAGGCTACCACAAAAATATTATGAGATTGACGATAATATGACTAGCTGAAAAATGTCACTGCCTTCCAGGCTGTAACACTTACGTGTCGAGTCCGCGCTTTATCATTGGCTCTTTTTAAGGGCCATCCTTAAGTTTTAGATTCAAAAAGTTTTTTTCACCCATAAATTAGTTTCGAATTTTAAAATTCAAATATTTACTTTAAATTTGTAAGACAATTTCTTACGTTCAGATGAAAATTTTGGAATACTAAAGAAAATTTTCACCCAGTCATGCTTGAACCCTGGCCCTCAGCGTAACAATCAGATAGGCTATTGACTGTGTCACCGAGGAGTTGGTAAAGCTGAGCACTAATAGCAGTATTTAAAAGTGCACAATAAAATAAGAAATAGACAAAATGTAAAGTAAGCTATTTTCTCGAGCGCCATTTAGATTTCCATTGCAGGTTTGAATTTTCAAATTGATCTAAAAATTATTTTTAATTTTTTCATCAGCTAGTCATTTTTGAGTTTCTTACGTCCAGATAAACATTGAAAATTAAAATATAGTAAATATAGTAAATGGTCAACACGTAACAAGAGTGTGCTCTTAAAGCCGCTCCTTAGGACTCTCTTCAGGGTCTGCGCTCTCGGCAGCCTGTAGGGGGTAACAAATAAGCACGTGCTGGAGGGGGTCCGCGTGCCAGGGTCTCAGGGTGTGGGGTGGTGGTCTAGAACTCTTATTTTCTGGAACTCTTATGGTCTAGAATCATTCGAGCATATCTACTCTTGTACCTAGCGTATAAGCCATGAGTGTCATGGCGTTTGAAGTCTCTCCAGGCCTGGTTTCAAGCTCTGATTAGCGATTTATTATAAAGATTTTTTTACGGATTGGGCCTCTCCGCGATTCGGATAGACGTATAGGGGCGTGACGATCAAGGGCATTCAGATGTATGTACATAAAATGTTAACCATTGTGTGAATCTGGTAGGATTCTTTAAGAAAAATTCAGTTCACCTCCCAAAGCTCCTGCACGAGAATGTCTTCGTTAAGATTTCTGTAGGCCCACCACTTGGTTTAAGCAGGCTCGTGTAACTGGATTTTGCAATCTAACTTAACGAAGATAGTGTCTTGCTTGGAACTCTATCTTCTTCAGGTCTTCTGCTGGTGAGTAGCTGTGTTGACGTGTCTTCTGAGCGCTCCAATTTTGTTGCACCGGGATTGCCTGCTGATACCTCCGGTTGGAGTTTTGTTCCCAGGT